>JAHRHZ010000251.1:33142713-33184328 GCA_024137785.1 Ginglymostoma cirratum
CATCTCCACCTCCCTAACCTGTTTTTCCTCTCACCTCAAGCCACACCTTTACTGGCTCCATCCCCGCCTCTTCGACTTGTCTGCCTCCTCTCCACCTATCCTCTCCTCTATCCATCCTCTATCCGCCTCCCCCTCTCTCCCTATTTATTCAGAACCCTCTTCCCCTCCCCCATTTCTGATGAAGGGTTTAGGCCCGAAACGTCAAGTTTTCCTGCTCCTATGATGCTGCTTGACCTGCTGTGTTCATCCAGCCCCATGCTAGATAGCTGGCACATGCTGAAGATGTTAGATTAATGTCTCAGTTCAGAAAGACATCCTACAATGCCACATCCCATGCACGTACCCACTGATAAGTGTCCTGACTGTGTGTCTGTGTAAAAGAACACATCAATTCTGTAGTGTTGATAGTCTTTGTCTCTGGCTAAAGCACTAACTCACTAACAGTCATGGCAAGGCAAGGCATCGATGCTGTGAGAATGCAACTAGGTTCTAAGTAAGCAAGCATTAAGAGAGGAAGTGAGCAGTCCTGAGATGCAGCCTGGTTTAATCCATGAGCTGGGTACCCATCACTGCTCAAAGTGTTGTTGGCGCAGCCTGTCAATGCTGATTGCTGGTGTACCCTGCAATACAGCACTGTGCTTCCTCAGCATTTTGCAAATGAATTGGAGATGTGCCATAAGGAAAATGAGGAGTTAGTAAGTGGTGGATGCCAATATCTCTGAACAAGGGGTGAAGGTGGCTGGTACCCATGGATCATGCCTTGACATTTTGTCACTAGGTCCCTACTCAGACTTACATGTCAAGACTTCTTGATGTCAAGCTTGCTTGGCACATTTGGTAAGATAGGAAGCTGATCATTAATGAGGCAGTTTGTACCATTAATAAGGTGTACAACAAGCTGTAATCTTCCTTCATTGGCAACACCCCACTGCCTAGCGAGAAATTCACCTTGCCACTCAGCAAATGCATAAAAGATGCAACATGTCGTTCCTGATATCGAGATAGGCCTTGTCAGATTTCTCATCCGATTCTCCCACAAATATATCCATATTCACTTAGGCACCTATAAGATTCAGCCCAACAATAGTTATTTTAATCATCTTGTTGAAGTGTTATGAACACACCTCCAGGTCAAGTAGGACTTGAATGTGGCCCTCTGTAAGTAAGGATGCTAACAAAGGTCACAAGACTTCAAACAGATTTTGAATCAATCTGGTTAAACATAATATGATACACCTCCAAATTCAATGGCTCAAATAATATCGGGTAACATTTTATGGAGCTAGTGGGCATTGGAGAGGATGATGGATAAAGATGGTGCTAGTTATAAACCAAATTTTTTAAAATAAAATGTTTACAAGTTTATTTGTGTCTTATATGATGATACAAATAATTTTAAACAACAATCCACCAACTGAGAGGAAAGATAGTGGGGCAAGTTGGTGTGTTGACAATAACAAAGTGGCAGAGCAGGCTGAGGAGGGATTATCAACTGCAGTCACATTCAGTGCGGGCTAGTTATGACTTTAGCATTGGCAATTTTAATAATGTAGGCAGGGTGAAAAATCATTTGCAGGGATTTAAACAAAGAATTGCAGGAGAGTTGGGCATTTATGAGAGGAACCACAAAAATTCAAGGTTTTCGGGGAGGAGAGAAATGTAGAGAACTGGGCAAATTGTGGTTTCAGGAACTTTGAGGAAGTTGTTAGAATGGTGGCTTTGAAAGGAAGTGAAACGGTACTTGGTGAGAAAAACATACTAACAGCATCAGTTATAACAGGAACCTGGAAACAAAGCTGGTTGAACAGAATCTTGGTGACCAAATGAGAATTTATAATGCAAAGGCTCCCACAAGTAAAGTTTTATCTGATGCATGATATGTTTCATGACAGTAATGTGCTTTGTGTTGCCATGCTTAAACTCAATGGAAACCAAAGCACATTCTTTTTGAAGATTAATTTTCTCAAGAGAACAGACTTCATAGCTACTCATGTGAGTCATCAGCACAAGAGGTTGGAGTTGGGGGTGGGAGGGAGAGCAATTGAATAGGGGGAGGGTGTTTGTTTTGTTGAGAACAAGCTGGAAGTGATGCTGTTGACACATGAATACTGGGCGGATTTAGTGAATTCATTGTGTACTATAATACCTCACCTGAAGGTGACTCCAGTTAATGGTGTCTGATTGCAACAAAACTGAAGTAAGCTTTTAATCCATGCATAAGATTCTTGGTAAGATATAATATTTTGCACAGTATGACATATGGAATTTAAGCTACTTATCCAACTCAGCTCATCTGTCAGCGTTGATGGTGAGAAAAGAATTTGGTGACTGGGACTAAGCTTCTGTTTGTCTCCCACCAACCTTTCCCTGATTTCCAGCTTCCACAGTTCTTTCAGTTATTATTTAGTATTTCCGTCACTTACAGTTCTCCTCTTAGCACCTCATCATTGTGACATAATGAAATGTTGATGGATCTTCAAAGTTGTGGAACATTGTATCAGAATGCTGATATCTAATCAGGAATGCTCTGCAGCTTTATTTCAGTTTATCATGAAAAATTGGTTCAAAAAATTTAACAGAAAGTTTATGGTAACTTTAGCTGCATATAAAACATTTACTTGAAGGTATGAGCTGGACAAAAAAGAGCAGGACAATTCCACCAAGAAAACGTCAGGCTAAAAAGCTGAACTATCGGGAAGTTGTCTGGAGGACAAGCCAAGATGCTACATAGGATGCAATGTCTAGGGCAGCGGTGAGAAACATTTAAATAGTCATCACCATGAAGGTTGGGTGTGTTCAAAGAGAGGCCCAAGTATCCAACTGCTAGAATTATCCTGCAACAAAGCGATAAAAAGTTTTTGTAAAACGACTGTTCAAATTTTCCTCCTAAATCCCTCTCTTTCCATCTCGTTTGTGTTTCCCATTTCATCTATTATTGTTCACAATGGGAGCAAGCAGCAGATTTGCTCTCCATAATGCCAAACATTAGATAGTGGACAGTAGCTTTTCCTGTAGGCAACTAGCTTTCTGGATCTATCTGTCCCTATTTCTTTTGAAAGTGGGTTGGAAATTCAAATGGTGAACACAAAGTCTTATGCATGATTCCACTCGGATTTTCATCATTCCACTTAAGCAGAAAATCATATTGGCTGCCAATAATTCAATCAGCTGCTGAAAGACTGAACAACAAGTTCTTTCTCTCCTCCCCTCAATGCTACCGATGTACCATATTTAACTTTTAAGTTGATTAAAGTATTTCAAATAGTTCGTGATCCCATATCATTAGATTTAGTATTGTGCTTTCATGTTTATGTGGCTGTTTTATATTCCAGCATTTCTGATAATATTACTTTGTACCCTCTTGTATTTGACAGAAATTCTCAAATAGTTATGACACAACAAAAAAACATGGTTTTCTTTTCAAAATACTGACAAAAGACTTTGAAGCTCTAACCCTGTTCCCTCCATCTTCTGTGAGGTCGTGAATGGTGCATGTCAGGTGTCCATATGTGTGGGAGGTTGTACTGTTTGCTGGTTTTCTTTTGAATGACGGGGGAAGTTGGTCATGGTGAGGGATCGGCCAGATCTTTGTGGGAGTTCCAAAAATGTCCCTAAAAACATTGCTTTCTCTTTGGGGGAGCTAGAGCATGAATCAGACCTCAGACCCAGAAGGATGATTGTTCATTTAAGTAGGCTGGATTTTGTAGCATAATGATTGCCAATGATCCATTTGGCTGTTGAGAGACAGGAGATGTTGGCATTCAAAATCCCTGCCCTTAGAAACTGAGAACTGTAGATTGAAAGCTGCATGCAAATGAAGAAAATTTGGAAAAGCTGATGATGAACTTCCAAAAACATTGTTTGGCCACTTAAAGTGGCATTTCAAGTAAATAACAACTCTGAAAAGAGGCTTAGCATCCAGGCTATAGTTTAAGTCCATTTTTATTACATTAGATTGCTGAACTGTTTATTCATTGAGATCGCATTCTGTATTTTGCTGAGAAAACACAATCTAAAAGGCCTCATGTATGATGTGCAAAAGTAAATAATTAAAAAGAGCACAGTGGGATAATAACGTTTTCTGGCTAAAGCTGTAGCTACATATAATATTCCATCATTGAATTAAAAGGGAAAATAAATCCTGAAAGCACAATAGTTGCACTTTTGGATTTAGAAACTTTTGAAAGTAAAAGTGAATACTGATCATGAAAAATTGATTTTCTAGATGGAGTCTAGGAGCATCTCACACCCGGCTTTGAATGAGGCAACAATGTGATCAGTCGTGGGCTGTGATAACAAAGAATTATTCGGTGAAACATTACAAGTTCATAGGCTCAATTCGGGTTTGTAGTTATTACAGGGTGTTCTCATTTGTCATTTGATTTGCCATAAGTTGTGAAATGTCAGGAAAAGTGCAAATAATAATGAGCCAATAATCAATTGCTAAAAATCTGAATTATTCTTACCAAGCTACATGGCAGTTGGAAAAAAAATTCAAGCTTGTATTAGACTTCATTGAAACAATATTGGCATCCAAGGACAAAGAAACTAGAGTGAGATGTTACAACCAACCAGAAAGGCAGGTCACTTTGGTGGACTGAAGAGAAAAGCTCAACAAATTATTCACCCAGTCTGAATTTGGACTATTCAATGTATAGGATGTTGCTTTGTAAGCAGTGAGGTTGGAAGATATACAAGTAAATCACTACATTTTTGGAGCTCTGGAGAGTGGGATACAAAGAGCTGAAAGGGGATGAGTTGCATGTTCTGTGTTTGACTGAAAAGATGCCAGATGAAGAGCATGAAGGGTACAATTATGTCTGACAAATCTAATTGATCTACTTGAAGAGGCCTCTGGCATGTTGAAAAGGGGAGCGTTGTCTTTATGAACCTTCAGAAGACATTTAAGATGAGTTCACACATGTTATAAACAACAAAATGAAAGTGAGCATATTTAAACGGTAACAGATTAAATTTCCGGTGAGAAAGTGAGGTCACCCACTTGGGAGCTCAGAAACATAGATTAGAGAATTCTAAAGGGCAAGAGAGTAAGAGACTCAAAGGAGTAAAGTGATTTAGTTGCCTCTTTTATAAATAGCTAAAAACTGATGGTGGACTCGAGGCAGTGGGTGCAGTGCTGTTGCTATGGTGACCAATTTTACATTCCCACACCCTCTCCTGCCATCCACCTGCAAGGGGAGCATAAAATTCTGACCCATGTTCATGGATCATTAGCCCCAACCTTACTAGTCCAGTGAAATAATATTTATGTGACCAATCCCATACATTTCTAGAATGTCACTGACTGTTGTTCGTTGGAGCTCAGGCAGAAAATAATCTATTGGAAGGATAAGTGTCTAGTGCTAGTTATCTTCCTGTAAAAGAAAGACAGTCGGATTTGACCTGAAGAACGGATACAGCAAACAAGTTACGGAGTACAACCTCCAGAGGATGCTTTAGGGTAGTAGAATTAGAAGTTCAGTTTTAAAAGCAAGTCTGGGGATTTTATATGCTAAAATTGCAGTTGAATTTCACACAGAGCAGTCTGAGGTGAGACATTTTAGCAGGAAGAATTAGGAGAGACCAAATAAGTTAAATGCTGCAATTTTATCAGAATGCAAGAACATAGTTACATACGGTAGTTTGGGAACAAATCTTTGAAGGTGGCAGGACAAGTGAAATTAACAAAGCTGTATGGATTGGGATACAGGAGAAATTCTAACCCATTATCACTCAACTCTATCAAGCACTACAGAGGAATCCAACCTAATGAATAGCAGTATTTCAAAAAGGTGATTCATAGCCATCTTCTCAAGGGCGACAAATACCCATCTCGACTTTGACATCCACGTGCCATAAAAGTATTTCAAACAAAAGGCTTCTCCTCAGCTACTTGCCTTACCACAAGACAGAGGAGATCAATATATAGCTGCAGTTTGTCAGAAGTCTTAGGCAAAGGATGAGCTTTCTAAGCATAGAGAACAAGTGTCTCAGGATGGTCACATTCTCAGTTTAAATTGATTCATTTAGACACATATCAACTGTTATAAGGAGATGTAATCATCTGGGCAGCAATATTGAACCCATTGTGCCCACCCCAGCCCTCAGCACAAAACAATCCATCCTTCTTTTACTCAACCATTGATTTTCTTGAAATGCACTTGGTAGGTAACAAGTAACAACAAGGTTGACTAGCACACTGAAATCATGTTTATGGTGCAGAAACATTGGTAATAAAAGTGACAAGCTAATAAACTTTTTTTTAAAAAGCCAAATAATCCCCCTGTGGGCCTCTATTTTCCTTCCTTTTCACTTTTCTCCGATATAGTGCGACCTCTTCTGTTTCTGAATAGCTTGAAGAATGTTGTTTATAGAATGGTAATTCTATCATTAAAATAGACAAATGAAGGACATTGTTTAGTTCAGTGCTTAGAACACTAAAGAAAGACAGTCCACACTCCTGAACTTTGGTCAATTTAGAAGATTTCATTTGAAATTCCATTTGAAGTAATGGTATAAATATATATACTACAGCAACATCATTTTTGGAAATTGGATTTTTAAAACAGTGGTAGTGGATTTGGGTCAGTTCTGTGAATTTTTGTTTTATAAAAGGTCAGAAAGTTATTTGAAGCAGAAACTAACCTATAACATTTCCACAGAGTCATATAATAGTCTAGAGTGTAGAAGGATACTTGTGGCATTATTGGATGAAATATTTATACTGCTGAGTTTATGACAGATCGAGAAAAAAAATCAAAGGTATCAGTTTAGATTTGACTTGAAACCAGAAGGAATCGCATTTAGGAGAACTGGTTACCTGAGCAAAAGTGGTTTTAGTTTGTGACATTTCCAAGCTAGTGCATTTTATGTAGAAGTCCTCAAATTAGAACTGAATGACGTTTAGGCCATCAGAATTAAGGAAAATGCTAATGCCTACAGATTTACTGAGAAGTTTTAAAACTCCCTCAGCAGTCTAACAAGGTGATCTGAAAAGAGCAAGTTAGGTAAGAAATGAAAAGTTGAAATATGAGTTCTAATTCTTTGAGATTGAGTAGCAGTAAAAGCATAGTGTTGGGAAACAGGTTAATACTTAAGAGGCTTTATTTTTCTAGGTTTCAACTGCTGTTGAGCTATTCAAAGAGGCTTTTCTCAGCTTCACTCTCTTGTGCCTTGGTCACCCAGTGTGACCTGGCTAAGGGGGCCATCAAAAGGTTCAGGAATGGGCTATGGAGAATACTGTTACACCTAAATGTCTGCCTCACTTTTGCAGTTACATCTGTTGCAGTATGTCCATGGAGAGAGAGCATGCTGAATGTCTACTGGAGACTGATTTGAATGCAGTAGTTCTATATAATTGTAGGTTAAGTAAATTAATTGAATCTCAGGTCTCCTCTAATTGCTATGGCTTTGAGGAGTCCATACTCCATGTTCACACAATGTGTATTATCCTACAGCCCATTTAAAAAAAAATATTTGAAGAGGTATCTCCTAATTATTCTTTGCACTTCAACCCCATGCTACTGAATGTTGGTCACCCATATCTATTTCTTGGTTGGGAAGATGCCCATGTTGAAGGGCTATTTGGCCTTTCGCACAGTCAGGTTCATGCTCTATTATGCCTGGTGAGGGAACTTGTGGCACCCACAGGTACATTCAGACCTTTCACAATTGGTGGGCACATGTTAGCCCTTGAAATAACCTTTTGTTTTCATTTTAAATTTCCTTTGCGATTTTGACCTTATCCACAGTCCTCCTTCAAAGGGCTGTCACCTTTTAATTGGGATTGATTGACTTTAATTGGTTAATTTAAGCATGATTTTATAAACAATATGAAAATAGAGTCCTTGTGATATAGGGGTAGTATCCTGACCTCTTCTCCAGGAGGCCTGGGTCCAAGTCCCACCTGCTCCAGAGATGTATCATAGCATTTCAGAACAAATTGATTTGAAAATATCTGAATTAAATAAAGAAAGACTATTGGGATATTGGGTGAGTCAGCAGTAAGTAGATATTGGTGCTGTTGCATTCTGTAATTAATCCCGTTATCAAGAGAGTGCCTATTTGTATTTTGCGCAAACTGGCATTGGATTGGAACAAAAGTTTTGTAATCTCCTGTTCTTGCTGCTCAGATGTTGACTGCTGGTGTACTCTGGATTTTGGAGTTTGGTTCCTGCCAAACTCTTTCCTTTCTTCACTTGTGCAAGAGGTGAAATGGCCATTAGGGCAAGAAGGAATATATTGGGTTCTGGCTGAGGTAGGGAGCAAAGAAAGAAGAGTGGGAGCACTTTGAGAACAGTACCCACTTACATATCCCATTCTCCATTTTCCATTTTATTCCCTGCTAGACAAGTGCTGAAGATCTCGCTGATGCATTTTGATACACCATTATTGTTGAGAGGCAGGATACAACTATTGATTACATTATTTTATGTTCAATGTATATGGCCACTCTTTTAATGGAGGTAGTTATCAGAGAAAATGCCTGAGAAATCTTGGCAGTCATAGTTGAAATGGACTCCTACAAGGTCTCACCAAGAGTGTGCAGTGTCCCTAGACCACCAAAGTCTCTAGGAGTGCTGAGAAAAAGTATCATATTCTGATGCTGATTCAGAATAGACATTATAATTGCTGGCACCAGAGATTTAGCATCTGCACCCAGCTGAGCATTGTTTGGAGTGCCTTGTGCTCTCCAAAGTGGTTATTCCACTGCTGTCTTTGCTGCTTTATCACTTGCTCTTGCTGGTTTGTGCTGTATGCCTCAACATATGTCAAATCAACTACTTTCTTGGGGAACCCCCAGAGTGTGTAAATGAGCTTGCGGAGAGCGCACATGAGGCATTTGAGAGAACGTCAGCAGTGTTCTGGAATGTCGTCTGAGGAGTCTTCCTCCTCCTTCTCCAGCAGCAGCTGCTGAGTGACACTTAAGGGCTTGTGGGAGATGACAGACATGCAATAGAACTGACAAGTTGAAACTCAACTTGGTTCAAACTCAACACTGTACAGAGCATCATATTTCAGTGGCTTTTCTTCATTCGTGGGATTGTGAGTGTTGCTGGCTAGGCATGCATTTATTGCTCATCCCTACTGTTGCCATAAAATCACCACGACGCATTGTCTGTCTTGTGGCTGTCTAATATCTAATTCTGTCACTGAGTAAATGGGAAAATTCATCTTTTACTGTCAATGGCCATTCTGAGACTGTTTCTCTCCTCCTGCATAATATTCATGGTCAGACCGATAATAACTGGAGGTTGACCACTAGTTCTTTGTCTGTCCTTGGTATCCACTTCTCCCGCAAGGAGAGAAAGAAAGGATGTATAAGTGTGATAAGTTGAATGTTTTAAGAGGAATGCTAACATTTGTGAGTGATGATGATAATGATGGATGGCTGTGATAGGACAATATGATGAGGGTGAATATAATTGGTGGCTGTTCAGGTGTTAACGTGAGAAGGTACCTTGAGGGAGAGGAATGTCCCAATTCTTTATGAGGGAAGCTGGGAGTCATTCTGACACAGTTGCTGCTTGAATGCGGCATGCTAGTCATCAACCTTGCACTGATGAAGGTCATTGAATCTCTGGGGTTCTTTGTCTGTCAGAAGCCACACTCCTGCTGTTCGGATCCTCAGGGACCTCCAGTCATGCCTAATTAGTTTTCATGGTGTTTACTTCCTCCCATCTGCTGGGAAAAGAAGCCCTCAGTGATCCATAACGATACTCAAATATCCAGGCACTGCCTTCCATCAATTGAGATTCCATCCCTTTAGTTGCTTGCCCTAGCCTGCTAGTTGTACACTTGATTCATTCCATTCCTCACCAGGTCCCTTTAAGTACTAAAACATCCACAATCAGATGTAGGTCACGATAACACCTATTCCCTCGGATTGCTTTGCAAACATAGAAGCTGAAAGCTATCATTTTGTTTCAGTAAAACAGCCACAGAAGAACCTGCTCCATAAAACTGAAGGTTCTTGACCTTACTACCGATCTCCCCCATTGTGAGAGAATTCAAACATTAAAATGCAGTCCCCTGAGAACAAAAGCCCGGAAGTTCTGTTCAACCAAAATAAAACACTAATTCAGCCCCAGGCGCATTGTACCCAATTCTGGGAACTGCACTTTAAGCATGACATGAAGGCTTTGGAGTGGATACAGAAGAGATTTACTGGAATGGTTTCAGGAATGAGGGATTTACAGTTACGTGGATAAAATACAAAAGCTGGGCTTGTTCTCCTTAGAGCAGAGAAAACTAAGAGGAGATCCGATTGAAGTTTATAAAATCATAGTTTAGATGGGATAATTAAAGGGAGCCTGTTTTCAGTGCCCAAAGGTTGACAACTGGAGGGCACAGACTTAAAGGTATTGGCAAAAGAATTTGAGGCTACAATGAGAAAAACTTAAATATGGAATGAACGGTTACAATTTGGAATGTAGTTTCTGATAAGCTGCCAAACCCAGATTACGTAACATTTCTAAAGGGAAATTGGATCAATAGTTGAAAGTAGGAAATTTTGCAATGATAGGGGAAAAAAATACAGAGAAGTGGGACCAAGAGGAAGTTATTCAAAAGAGTAAGTGCAAACTCAATGATTGAATAGTGTCCTTTGCTACTGTTTTAATTTACAATTTTCAAAGTACTCACCATAAAAGAAAGTTTATGATAGTGATGGCTTAGTTTTAACTGGTTTTAACTAAGTAAATAATTGCATAAAATTATTTACTTTCAGCCTTCATATCTTCAAGCTGGAAGGAAAACAGAAAATTCAGTATTATTGTTCATTATTAGGAAATAATTATTAGCTCATAATGGACACAAATGAACCAGCAACTTATTTCAATACGATATTGCATAAAGTACTGTATCACAATTATGGCTTCTTTCTTTCCCCTTCTTCAGCTCCTCCCCCCTTCCCATACCTATTGCATTGAGCTGGTAATACCTGCAGATTAGAAAAACTGGGCTCGTTATAAAAAGAAAATCACTATTTTATTGACGCAGAGCCACATCAAGCTCAAGAGACTGGCACAATCTTCAAAGAGGAATATTGTTCGCTTCATATCCGTTGGATGTGTTTGTTTGTGCTTGGATAGATTAAATACATTTGTGGATTAACATACATTTTTAAGGAGAAATCACGATGAACTTACACCTTTTAGCCCTTCCTCCAATCTCTTTCAGAATTAACTATTAGGAAATCAATGGGTAGAACTTAATGGTTTGAGTACAATACATTTTTCCTTACAGGCATAAAAAAATGGTTTAGACACTGTTTACCCATGTTTAAACTTTCATGTTGCCATAATAATAACTTCTCTAAAATGCTTTTGTACATTGGTTAATGAGACAAGAGTGTAATGGTGGATCAGCAACATAATGATATTTGCATGAATCCCAACATGTTTAAAATCCTCATTCATGAGCATGAAAATCGCTGGCAGGTTTAGTGCCCATTCTTAACTGCCCTTGAAAAAATGATGTTGAGACATTTTCTTGGACCACTGCAGCTCGTATGCTGCAGGTACACTCATAATGAGGGCAGAGATAGTTCCAGGATTTTAACTCAGCAGTAACAAAGAAATGATAACACAGTTCCCAATAAGCATGGAGGAGAGCTACCATGTGGTGGTGTAGCCATGTACACCTTCTGTCCTTCTCATTTTAGGCAGTAGAAGCCATGCAGATGGCCTAAAAGCCCTCCACTTCTTCCTCTCCCACAGGCCCGACCGATCCCCCTCCACCAATACCCTTATCCGCTTAGCCGAACTCGTCCTTACCGTTAACAACTTCTCCTTCAACTCCTCCCACTTCTGACAGACTAAGGGGGTGACCATGGGTACCTGCATGGGCCCAAGCTATACCTGCCTCCTTGTAGGATACGTGGAACAATCCGTCTTCTGCAGCTACACTGGCCCCATCCCCCACCTCTTCCTCCGTTACATCAATGACTGTATCGGCGCCACCTTGTGCTCCCACGAGAAGCTCAAACAGTTCGTCAATTTTACTATCACCTTCCACCCCAACCTTAAGTTCACCTGGGCCATCTCCGATACCTCTCTCTCCTTCCTGGACCTCTCTGTTTCCATCTCTGGCAACCACCTGGAAACTGATATCAATTTCTAGCCTACCGACTCCCACAGCTACCTAGACTACACCTCATCTCAACCACCTTCCTGCAAAAATGCCATCCCCTATTCCCAATTCCTTTACCTCCGCCGCATCTGCTCCCGAGATGAGGCATTCCACTCCCAAACATCCCAATGTCCTCATTTCTCAAGGACCACAATTTCTCCTCCACGGTGGTCGAAAATACCCTCGACCTCATCTCTCGTGTTTCCCGCAACTCATCCCTCACACCCCCTCCCCGCAATAAAAACAAAGACAGAATCCCCTTCATCCTCACGTATCACTCCACCAATCTCCGGATTCAATGCATCATCTTCTGCCACTTCCGCCACCTACAATCTGACCCCAGCACCAAAGACAATTTTCCTCCCCATCCTTATCTGCCTTCCGGAGGGACCATTCTCTCCATGACTCCCTCTTCCGCTCCACACTCCCTACTAGCCCCACCACCCCTGGCAATTTTCCCTGCAACCGCAGGAAGTGCTACACCTGCCCCTACATTTCCCCCCTCACCCCCATCCCACGCCCAAGAAAACCTTCCACATTAGATAGATGTTCACCTGCACATCTGCTAATGTGGTATATTGTATCTGCTGTTCCCGATGTGGCCTCCTCTACATCGGGGAAACCAAGCAGAGGCTTGGAGACCGCTTCGTGGAACACCTACGCCCTGTTCGCGACAAATGACTGCACCTCCCAGTTGCGAACCACTTCAACTCCCTCTCCCACTCCTTGGCCGATATGTCCATCCTGGACCTCTTCCAGTGCCACAACAATGTCACCCGAAGGCTGCAGGAACAGCACCTCATACTCTGCCTGGGAACCCTACAGCCCAATGGTCTCAATGTGGACTTTACAAACTTCAAAATCTCCCCACCCCCGATCTCATCCCAAGACCAGCCCACCTCGTCCCCGACTTCTTGACCTGTCAGTCTTTTCTCCCACCTATCTGCTCCTCTCACCTCACTGACCAACCCACACCCCCACTTCCTACCTTCTAGCCTCATCCCCGCCTCCTTGACCTATCCATCTTCCCTCCCACCTACCCACCCCTCCCTCCCAACTGACCAACCCCCATCCCAACTTCCCACCTACACTCACCTTTACTGGCTCCATCCCCGCCTCCTTGACCTGTCCGTCTTTTTTCTACCTATCTGCTACTTTATCCACCTTCCATCATCGCCTCCCCATCTCTCTATTTATTTCAGAGTCCCTTTCCCCTCCCTCATTTCTGAAGAAGGATCCAGACCCAAAATGTCAGCTTTCCTGCTCCTCTGATGCAGCTTGGCCTGCTGCTCATCCAGCTCTACACCGTGTTATCTCAGACTCCAGCACTGGCAGTTCCTATAATCTCTCAGAAGTCATGGGTAGATAGATGCGGTTGAAGAAGGTTGGAAAGTTAATGCCATGTAATGTACAGTTTTTACACACCTTTGTCAATCTATGTTAGCAGTGAAATAAGTTTAATGTTTCAGGTGAAAAATGGGATTCCACTCAAGCTTTGTAATGAATTTCATCATTGCTTCTGGAACTGCACTTATCTAGGTGAGTCAGGAACATTCAGTGTTAAAACTGACTTGTTTGTTATAGATGGTGGACTGGCTTTGGAGAGTCAGGAAATGGGTTCATCAATGTAGAATTCAGTCTCTGGCCTTCTATAGTGTTTCGATGGCTATTCCAATTATAGTTCATGTTAAATGATAATCCTAGCATGTTGATGATGGGAGATGATATGTGGGCATTGCTATCGATTGTCAAAAGGATATTATAACATTCTCACTTTTTTGGGAGGTGTTAACTTTTCAGTACTTGTGTGGTGACCATGTCCTTGTAATTTATTAGCCTAAGCTTCTATTTAATAACAAGTCTTGTTACACACAGGCATAAACTGCATTTATATCTGACGAATTGAGAATGGAATATTGAAACTTGTCAACAATCAGCAAACATCTCCATCTCTAACCAAGATTCCCACTACTTTCAGTTCTTCTGCACACACCTCTGAGGTCTGTGCATGGCAGCGACTTCCAGGATTGGAGGTAAATGCTGTGAGTAATGGCAGCACACTGATCAGTGTGCGTAAACCCTGAAAGTGATTGCGTGCAGCCACACAGTTTAGAGGGAGTGCTGTTTCTGAATTTATGATGGAGAAAGTAATATCGATGAAGCAGCTGGAGATTGCTCAGTCTACAACACGGCACTGAGAAACACCGACAATATCCCAACACAGTATTCCCACAGTCCATAATCTCTCCCCTTTCGCATATCACACCCTTTGTTCATTTCACTCTAAAGCCCAGTTAAAGACAATAAGCATATAGATGACTTAATATTTCTCTTTGGAGATCTAAGTTCTGACTAGAAATCACAGACTTGAAGAATTGTGTAGAATTACAGGCTTGGAATGGATCTATTATTCTGCAAAGAATAACTGTTATTAAATAGGATTCTAATCCATAATTTTATGTGAAAGCTTTATGTGAATGTGTCACACTCACGACTCTCATCCCACCAATTACTCGCTCCCTATATTTCTATAATTCACACCCAATCAACTCAGAGAATTTTCAAAAATTTAAAGGGACAATTGTAATTTTGACCATCTGAAAGAAACTGAGAGGATGGTTTAATTCACAGTAAAATACAGTGTTTTACATTCCCATTTCCACTATCTTAACAACTCAGTTTTAGAAAGTAGTGAAGGCATCACAAGGCTCAATGATGCAATGACAATAAGTTGGATTTATGCAACAGTGTTAATATTGTGAAGTATCTGAATGCATTTTATGCATTATCGAACAAAATTTGGCACCAAGTCACAGAAAAATATTTTGGGGTGGAAAATGAAAACAAAAAACCCTCAGCAAACCTTAATTAAGAAGAATCCTAAAGAAAGTAGAGAGGTTGAAAGTGGAGATGTTGGTTAGGGTTTCCCAGTGCTTGGTGCCTATTCAGCAGAAATAAGTATAAATTAGAGTCCTGAGATGCAATTAGGACCACAATCTGTCTTCACACAATGCAAACTCACAGTAGGTACTACTTTCAGACTTTAAATAGGCCTTAGGTGGCTTGACAGAAATTGCATATTTGTGAGCAGAAAATTCTAAAGACCAAATCATTTTTTTCCTATATGTTTCATTGTTGATTGAAATGGAGAAAGGGCTATTTTTCAGCAAAGGACTGTAGAGAAGTTGCTGAATTTTGAATAAGTAAGTTATATTGTGGGTTGCGCTGAGACTGTTGCCTTGCTCAAGCAGTGGGGTGGCTGTTTATAGACAGGCCAGTAAAGGTCGGGTACAAAAAGTGAGATTTGGCAGGCAACAGGTTGCTGATTGATTTGTGGAATTGTGACCAGTTATGGATGACAAAGAGCATCAGCCTGGCAACGACTGTCTGATTGGTTCCTGTGTTGCTAAACAGATTGTGGATGTGCATTATATTAGCAGAAGCTTTTGGATTGCTGAAAGGGTAGATGATATACCTCTATCTGCTGTAAGCCTGAAGCAAGCCTATTCATTTTCTCTTCCGGTTGCTGGAAGTTGTTGCTGTTAACAAATAAGTCTATTTTCACTCATACCAATAAGGGCGAGAGGCATGATGTGAGAAGCCTAAACTCAGCAGGGCCATTTGAACTCAATGCTCAGTTCAACCAAACCCCATTATTTCTGCACCAAATATTTATCCCAAGGTACAGTTGTGAAAATCTTTAGTGAAGTCTCAACTGCTCTTGAATGGTAGATAGGGTCTGCAGAACTGTCAAGTTGTGAAGTTATTTAAGTGCCCAGTCTTTTGTTCTTTTTTTTTAAGAAAAAAGGAAAGGTTGCTTGATTGTCTGTGACAGTTAGAAAAAAAATCGAGCAACAAAGTTATTTCATTTCCCAACCCTTTAAATAAAATTCTTGTCTGAGCTGATACCAAAAAAAAGGGTCAGTCAGGGCTATTGTTACATCATTTTTATTGGTTGGCTCCTTTCCACAAAATACTATTATCACAGTAGAGGGTTTGTCATTTCACAATTTAATTGACAGCTCATGGAGGTATTTACCTAAAGACAAGTCACACTGGACTTGGGATGGTAACTCTTTCTCTCTATGCTATCTGTTTTTTTTTCAATTACAGATCTCCAGCATCTGCAGTATTTTACATTTAGTTAATAAGACAAGTTTTGCAAAAGATTTAGTGAGAGATCTCACTCAGCCTTGCAGCAAGAAATCCTCCAAAACACTTGACAAAACTGACACAGCCAAAAAAACTTAAGCAGCAGCCATGGATTTAATTTTATTTTGTTTTAACATGCCTCCTGAGGTTTGTCTGCTGTAGATTCTGGATGAGTTGGCATGGATAGTCTAAGGGTAGAGGGTGGTAATTGTGGCGCAGTTTGAAATATGTTGGTTCAATGTTGGGGCAATAATGGGTCATGTGACAGGGTTGGGACATCAGTTGGCAAGAGATTTGGAGGAACCATTTGGCAAAGGTCATGGCTTGGCATGAGTGAGCAAGAGAAGTGGATGGGAAGGTGAAGGGTGGGGACTAGTGGATCTAATGTCTAAGAAAGCTGGGGCAGGACTGAAGCAGGCCTTTAAGTAGACTGAAGCATGGCAATCCTGTACCCCTAAACTGTTTCCAGGAGTAGTGGGTCAAACATCACAAGAACCCTCAATAAATACACAAAGAGAGACATTTGTGATATCAGGGTACTCTGGACATTTTTCAAGTTTTAGGACCATTCATGAGTATGCATGAAGCACCCCGAACAGTGATCTGATTATGGCAGCTACTATCACATTGACCAGAGTTAATTCACTCTATTTGGATTCCAAGCTTGCACTATGTCCAAATTGCAGTGTCATATTTATGGGATTGTTGAAAAGGCCAATCTTTTTGCATGTGGAGCAAGAGGAATGGACCTCAATGTGTAAATTGATCACTGAAGGTAGACTTGCAGTTGCCAGTAGTAACATTCTTCGGCCAACTTCAGACTCAAAAATTTGAGCAACTTGTAAAGCCAACCAGTTAGCTCTCCTCCAGAGCAGCAGCACCATGAGTGATGTTTTCCATTTAGAGGATGCTGCTGTCAACCCAAAAAAAGACATTACTCATTGCATTGATAAGCAGAATGTGATATGTGCATTTCAGTGCCAACGCAATACCAGATGCAAGGCTCGATCCAGGCATCATGAGTCGATTTTATCTCCAAATACAAAAACAGCATGGTAACGTACTCCTGGTCAATGTTGGCTGCTTGTTTTTAATAGCAGTTGTATTTAACAATCTGGCAGGTCCTCTGCAGCATTATAGCTCTGACCCTTATGAAGGGCAGTATGGGCACATAATCCTCCACTGTATAGGAGGGGCACTCAGGCTTCTGGCTCCCATTCGGTGTGCCAGCTGAAGAATGAATAACCAGAGACCAGTCTTCGAGGTGGGGCGTTGGCTACATTTTGCCAGAGCTCAGCAGCTCAGTGAACATCTTTCAAAACTAGATCAACATCTGTGAACCACATGTTTGCTGCTGACTGTTTCAGATCTATCCAGCCAGGCCTGCTTAGTCTAGCAGCTGATCTCTTGCTACAATTGGAAAAAGAAAAACCCTCCTTTTCCTCATGGCATCAGAAGACCATGCAGCTGCAATCTCCCCAGCTCCAGGCCTGAGATTCTCTCATTTCTTCACCTTCTAATTTTGTCTGGACTGATGTTTGTCCCCTCAACCAGGCGCCACAGCAGTAGCTGTGCGGATGTAATTAAAGTGTACTCATACATGAGCAATTTCACCATTGTTTCTACCCTGCCAGTCACTAATTGACTGCTAAACCTGTCTCCATGGCAATTAAGAGGAGTCCACATGAAACTTGAGGCTGATGACAGTTTCGCTCTGGGGTGGCTTTGGATGCTGGAAACAGTCCCAGCCAGAGCCTGGGAAATGGGGACGTGGGGTGGGCTGGGTGGGGGTTTGCAAAGATACTAATAACTGAGGCCCATGCCATCATGGTTGCACAGGCTTTAACAGCACCAACTCATGTGCCAACCAATCAAGGCAAAGGCATCCTTCTCCATACAGGAGTGAGATGGAAATGTGCAAAGGTTGGGGGTGAGGAGGCTGTACATGTAGGAGGGAAATAAGAAGGCTACAAATGGTGAAGGGACCGTAAAATGAGGCTGGAAAAGGTGGGCAAGAAAGGCACAACAAAGAGGAGAGAGCAGTTATCAACCTATCAAAGCAATACTCCACACCCTGGGAACCACAAAAGCTTGAAATTAATGAGGTAATGTAGATCCTGAAAAATAATTTGGAATCTCTTGCTTAAGTCTGCATAAAGCAACAAGTTGCTATTTTGCGAGAAATATAGATGAAGTTATTGTAATCATCAGTGTTAATTGATAAATTTATTTCTGTGACAAAGATGTGAGATGCAGTAAGTAGGGTGGTAACTGTCTGGTCAGAATGCGTCAGCTTTGTGTATGTGCAATGGGAATACATTAAATGTGTGCTTATCAGTCTGCAGGTGGTATTTTTAGAGTGGTTCTTTTGTGTCGAGCTGTCAGTAATTTAGAAAAAAAGTGTTGCTAATTTATGCATGTCGTCTTGTGCCAATTAGAATACTGAGGTATCTGGGAAATTAATGTTTTTATTCTGTGTGCAGCTTTAACTGCTAATAACTGAAGATATTGATTAATTCTTTGAAGTCAGCTCCCATCTAAGTCCAAATACCCTATATGTCAACTCAGATATACAAGGTATTTTTATTGTGTGACTGCACCACCAACTGAGTTTTTGAAAATGAAAGCAGCACCACTCAAAACTAAACGTAACTTCCAAAATTATAAAGAGGCCATCAAGAAAAATCTCGAGAACAGCCCTATAAAGTCGTTATAGTCCCAATTCAGAAAAGTGGAGTTGATTGCATAATTTGAATGACAGAGTTGAGTGCAATTCTCTAGCTATTATCTTGTTGTAAAATGTACCATCTTGTAAACTTAGCTTTTGATGCACTTTGTAAGCAGAAGCAAATGTTGAACTTACATGATACAGACTGACCCCACGGTGATTATGGTTTACCATTCTGGGCACCAGAAGAATGGAAAGGCTTTGTAGAAAGTTCAGAAGGGTTTTACAAAGATGGATCCAGGGATGAGGGATCACAAAGAAGTTTGATGTTATTCTCCAAAGAGGCAAGAAGCCTGAGCAAGGTTTGATGGAGGTGTCTAAAATTATGAAAGGTTTAGACAGAATATGTAGAAACTGGAACAAAAACAGAAGTTTCTGGGAAAGCTCAGGAGGTCTGGCAGCGTCAGTGAAGAAAATCAGAGTTAACGTTTTGGGTCTGGTGACCCTTCCTCCGGACTCTGTAGAAACTGTTTCTAATAACTGAAGGATCGATTACGAGGTGGCCCAGATTTCACTTCATCTCAGTCAATTAGTAAAAGACTCAGAGGGACACAAGGAAAATCTTCTACTCAAACAGTGGTTAGGATTTGTAATGGACTCCCTCCCTGATGTTGAAGTGGATATAGATTCAAATTAGTGTTTCAAAGGAAATTAAGTAAATACTTGGAGTTAAAAGTAAAAGAATGGATTAGGGTGGGGGGATGGTGGAACTGACTGGATCTCTCTTTCAACGAGCTGGTTCAAACTCAATGAGCTGAATGGCCTCCTTTTGTGCTAAATATTTTATTTGGACCCAATACAGATTGTACAGTTGCTTAACAGAGATTGTTAAGGGTTAAAAGATGGTGCAGAATGGGCAGGTAGATATGGAATCTGAAAAGAGAAGCACCAGGGCCCATGATTTCTCTTCCTGATCCTAGTTCTGACTGCCATTTGCTACACTTATATTGCAATCCTCTGTCTTTTGCCTTCATTAGCATCTGTGACAGAAGTTAATGGCAATCAAAACGCTTATCTGCAGGTGCCACGTGTAAATTCTAATTCTCACCTACCATCACATAGGAATGTACAGGAGGCCTGGGAGAGACAGCATCCACCAATGCATGTGAAATATGCAAAAAAGGCAGGGCCACGTATCCAATTGCACAAGAAATGCAAACTCCCAGGATGGAGTACATGACACCAACTGATTTCCTCAGAAGTTCAGATCTGCAAGAAGATGATAATTTAGTTAATAATCGCACAGCACCAGGTTGTAGTCCAACAGGTTTATTTGAATCCATAAGCTTTCAAAGGGCTGCTCCTTCATCTCTCTTTTCCAGCTTCACATCTATTGATTCAGAATTCTTAGTCTCTGACCTGCTTTTGTAGCCACAATGTTTATGTGACAAGTCCAGTTGAGTTTCTGGTCGATGATAACCCATTAGTGATGGTAACACGTTTAATTGTCAAGGGGCAGTGATTCAACTGTCTCTTACTGGAGATGGCCATTGCCTGAAATTTGTGCGGTGCAAATGTTACTTGCACTTCTCAGTCCCAGCCTGGATATTGTCCCAGTCTTGCATTTGAACATGGACTGCTTCAGTATCTGAGGAGCCATGAATGGTGCTGAATATTGTGCAATCATCAGCGAACATCCCCAGTTCTGACCTTACGATGGAGAGAAGGTCATTGATGAACCAGCTGAAGATGGCTGGCCCAGGTTCTGAGGAGTCGTCAATGGTATTAAGCAATGTAAAACCGTCAGTGATGAATCATGTAAAAGGTGAATTGCAGTGACTCACCAAGATTTCTTTTGACAGCTTCTAATAAATCTGTAGGCTCTTCCTTATAGGACACAGGCTGCTGACATGTGGGTATGCCACTAGCTACACATTCCCATGCCAACCCAGACATCATCCTGACTTGTAACAATATTGCTGCTTTATTGGCATTCCCATAGAGACTGCTAAAATGTGATCTTCCATTTGATACTTGGAAAGATACCAAAATATTTACATTAAGACTTTCCATGTAACATCCACACTCAAAGCACAACTGGGCAAGTTCTATTTTTATAGTCATCAAAGTTAACTTTAAACTACAGACAACTGTTTTTACCTTTTACTTTTAAAACAACTAAATAAAACTTTACACTGTACCTTAAGTTGATATTCTATTCTCCCAGATACAGTAATATGTTTACTCTGTTGATGTCTAGAATGTATGGGTTGTCTTACATAAAAGATTGGATAGACTAAGTTTGTTTCCAGTAGAGTTTAGAAGAGTGAAAGATGTCTTGATTACTGACTGTAAGATCCTAAATTGTCTTGACAAGGACAACATGAAAAAGATGCTTCCTCTTGTGGGTGAATCCATAGCTGGGGGAACTGTTTAAAAATTGGGGATTTTGTTTTAGGACTGAGCTGAGGTTCTTTTTCTCCAGAGGACTGTGCAATTTTGGAGACCTCTATTTGAGAAGGCGATGGAGGGGTGTTTATTGAACATCTTGTAAAGGAAAGGTAAATTGGTTCTTGTTCGTCAAGGGAATCAAAAGTTTTTGGGAGTAGGTGGGAATTGGAATTCAAAACACAAACAGAAATTGCTGGTGAAACCCAGCAAGTCTAGTAGCATCTGTGTGGAGAAAGCATCAGATGAAAAATCCCCGGACTTGAAATGTTAACTCTGCTTTCTTCCCACAGATACTGGAAGACCTGCTGAATTTCTCTAGAAATTTCTGTTTTTGTTTTTGGCCCAGTTTTTCATGTATAACTGAGCCACCAGTTGGCTTGACTCAGGCTGTAATCTCCAGAAAGAAAAGCACCCTCGCTAGCAATCTAAGTTGAGTGCTTATTCAAGAGCAAGATGCACTCAGGGAATTCCTGCGGTGTCTGTCTGGTACTTCTTGCATATGTGGTGGTTACCTATTCCTTCTTTGCCTGCTTGTTCATAGCCTGTGGTTTAGCCATTTCTTGAAATGGGTTGTTCATGTAACTATAAGCCCCTTGAATTTGCCAGCTGCTACTCAGCATTCAAAATAGAGTTTGAGCTCCTCCAGCTGACGACAATTCCACACATCATCCATATGTTTAAATACCCCTTGACTTCACTATTCCAGAGATATCTGACTGTTTCCTGCATTTATTTCTCTGTAACCCTGACGTAACCCAAATTCTAAGAACAAATTACTGCAGATGCTGGAATCTGTACAGAATGCAAAAAATGCTGAAAATCACAAGTGGTCAGGCAGCATCCATGAAGAGGAAGCAAGCTAACGTTTCGAGTCCAGATGATTCTACTGTCCAAGACCACACTGAACTTATCAGAACCATTCACTCAGAGACCATACGTTTGATCAAGCAACACTTTGTTTTTTATATATTTCGCCTTGTTTTCAAATGCCTCTTCAGCTTCATTCCTTTCTGCCTCTTTAATCTGATCCAGCCCCACAACTTTCCCCATGCTACAACAATTAATTCTGACCCCTTCAGCATCAAAGATTTTAATTGTTCCACCACTAATAGCCATGAAATCAATTGGCTGGGCCTCAAGTTCTGGAATTTCCTCCCTAAGCCTTTCTGCTCCTTCAACTTTTGATTCCTCCTAAAATATAATCCTGAAAGCCTACCTCTTTGGTTAAACTTTTGAACATCTGTACAAATGTTATATTTTCAGGATCAGTGCCATATTTTGTCTGAGAATGAATTGGTGAAAATCTTGGGATGCTTAAAGGCACTATGTTTCCATAAATGTTGCTGTCACTGTTGTAGGAGTTATCCTGGTATTGTATGTGAAATGAAGATTAAAATCTTTTAACCACACTAGAAACTTTTGTTTTTTGTTACTGTAAATGAATATAGTTTGTTTAGGACAATTATATTGCACAATAAATTAGAACTTAACCCATTACCATTGATGGATAAATGATCCATAGTTCCACCAATACTCAATAGCAACATGAAAAGACGCTTACTTCTGTTCATGAATTTGACACTATAATACTAAGACTATAATATTTTGGAAATTACGCTGTTCTTGGAACATTTTAAATTAAATGAATTAATTACTTTAAGCTCACTTCTGGATGTTGGCTCTTCTGTTCATATATGGACCAAGTCTGTCATGAAGCTGGAGGCAAATGTTTCTTGCAGAATCCAAACTGAGCACTTTGGAGACAGACCTGCCTATCTTGATTTTGAGTGGCGAGAGTTCTCAGTCGAGTTAAACATGTGTTATCACAGTAGGGTGCGCAAATTTTGAGTATTTCCCAAGCTGTTATGGCTTCAAGGAACATGATAAGTTATGAAGTTCTCATCTGTTTAGCTGACTTCAGAGCAAAATCTGTATTCTTACACAGTGTTCAAAATGAAATATAAACAAGCAGGTCATTACTTCTCCAAATTTTCCTTCTGGCTGTTACTTGCGATGTTGGATTCGTGCTGATTTTGCAGGACTTGGAAACACAGAGCGGTCTGTAGGTCCTGAAGCTGTCACTGGTCTTTTTACATATTGTGGTCAACCCACAGACCAGTTCCCACAAAAAAACACTCCTCACTTTTAAAGAAGTAGCTATTCCATTGTGTTAAAGTCACAGAACACACTCGTCATATATGTGGCTGCTGTATCACAATGATTGAATTGTTTATGAACTTTCCTACATCCAACTTTTTCATAAAAATAAGATGCTGCTTGACCTGCTGTGTTCATCCAGCCCCATGCTTGTTATCTCTCATTAAAAACCTGTGTTCCTTTCACATTAAATATATAAAATTGAACTCATTTTATGTCTACATCAAATTAGAATCGGTTTCTTTTAATATGAACGTTTATTTAATTTAGTCCACCCATAGTTGAACATAGCAAAACAGTGAATATGAATTTATTATCAGAATCTCTCCATCAACCTCATCAAAATGAAGGAGCTGCTCATTGGCGTCAGGAAGCAGAGTGGAGGGAAGGCCCCTGTTTGCATCAATGGTGCTGAGGTGGAGATGGTCGACAGCATCAAGTTCCTATGAGCAATGATCACCAGCAACCTGCCCTGGTTCACCGACGTCAACATGATGGTCAAGAAAGGACAACAACGCCTCTACTTCCTCAGGAGGCTTAGGAAATTCAGCATGTCCACAAAGACCCTTACTAATTTTTATAAGCGCAGCATAGAAAGCATCCTATTTGAATGCATTACATTGTGGTATGGCAGCTGCTCTTCGCAAGACCACAAGAAACTACAAAAAGTTTTGAACATAATCCAGTCCATCACACAAACCAGCCTTCCATCCATTGTCCTCATCTATACTTTCCGCTACCACAGGAAAGTAACCAACATAACCAAAGAACCCTACTACTCCAGTAATACTCTCTTCCATCCTCTTCAGTTGGGCAGAAGATATAAAAGTATGAATGCACGTACAAACAGATTCAAGAACAGTTTCTTCCCTGCTGTTGTTAGACTTTTGAACCGGCCTCTCAAATATTAATGCTGATCTCTCTCTGCACCTTCTGTGTGGCTGTAATATTGTATTCTGTACACTATCCTGCCACCCTGTTACAATTTGTATGGTACAACCTGCCTATATAGCATGCAAAACAACTTTTCACTGTATCTCGGTACATGTGATAAAAATAAACCAAATCAAATCAAATTTAAACACAAAGAAAATAACTGTTCAGGTTAGTAAATCCTGAAGGATGGTCATGCTAATATTATGTCTATTTGCTTTCTGATGCTAAATGGTTTATATTAGAAGTGCCACAGATTGCAAATCCATATGACCTACAATCTCTGGAGATTCAACAGCAAAGGAGATCAGTTTTGGTGTTGATGCAGTCATTGTGTCTCCATTTGCAACTGAATATACTTTTATATTTGCTGCTCTTTCAATTTTCATGGAAGTGGAGTGACATTTTTAGCTCAGCTTCTTGTATTTATATTGCTGTGTAGCAGCAATAGAATCTGGACGAGGTTATGTGCCCACCACCTTGCGCCAACTTAGAATGAGAAGGCAGGGGAATGTATGAAATTTCATTCCCTTCTTGCTGGTCCATGCAGTCACCCACCCCCAAAAAATTGTAAGTTACTTGCGACAAGGAAGGGGTTGTGAGGCCTTTCCAACCTGAGGGCCAATTGAGGCCCATATTTGCCAAACCTAGGCTTTGATCTGAATCAGGAAACACCCATGCTAACTGTGCAGACTGGAAGGGTCTACTGGTTATTCTAGCGAATCATGAGAGAAGAAGCATTCTTTCCTTATGAGCCCCTGTTGCCAGCAGCAACCCACCCCAGGGCCCCTACCCTGTAATTTCTACATGTCCTGGCCTGTTCATTCTGTGCTACATCCCGTCACTAAGCACTGCTAGCCTGCCCACCTTAAAGTTCAGGCTCTATCACACAGCACACCTTTTAAAGCACTATAGCGGCTTTAGGAGAACAACTTCTCCTTTAACTCTTTCACTTTCTTCATGTCAAAGGTATGGTTATGGCACGTGCATGGGTTCTGAAGAAGGGTCACTGGGTCTCTCCACAGATTCTCCCAGACCTGCTGAGTTTTTACAGCAATTTCTGTCTTTGGGCCCAGTTATGTCTTATCAATTTATCTTTTAATTTCCATCCTGCTGTAACCTTCACCTGGCACACCTGCGTTTCTTCCTTTCCCTTCCCTTCCTCAACATTTCTGTTGCCATTTCTGGGGATAGGCTGACCACCAATATCCAGTATATACCCACTGCCTCCCACAGTTACCTTGACTATGAATCCTCATACCCTACTTCCTGTAAAGACTCTATTCCATTTTCCCAGGTTCTCCATCTCCATTGCACCTATTCTGACTATGCCAACATCCATGGCGGGGGGGACTCAGAAATGACCACCTTCTTCCTCAACTGAGGATTCTCCACCACCATGGTTGATAGAGCCCTCAGTCATGTCCGACTCATCTCCCACACTTCAGTCCTCGCTCCTTCTCATTCCTCCCACAGCGCTGATAGGGACCCTCAGCCTCACCTACCATTCCCCAGCCTCCTGACCCAAAGGATAATTAAACTGTCATTTCTGTCAGCTCCCATCAGATGCCTCTATTAGTCACATATTGTCCTCCCCTCCCCTGTCAGCTTTCAGCAGGGACTGTTCCATCTGGGTCAACTTGGTCCACTCCTCCTCCGCTCCCAACATCTCCTCACACCTTCCAATTACAGAAGGTGTAACACCTGCCCATTTGATTCCTCTGTCCTCAATACCAAAGCCCTAGACACACCTCCAGGTGAAGTAGTGATTTACTTGCATTTCACTCAAAGTCATTTACTGCTTACAATGTGGTGTCCTCTACACTGAGGAGAAAAAATGCAGATTCGGTTATCGCTTTGCAGAACACCTACATCTAGTCTGCAAAAATGACCCTGAGTTTCCTGTTTCCTGCCACTCCAACAATCACTAAGTTCCTGGCCAACATCTTTGTCTTTGGCTTGCTACAGTGCTCCGATGAAAGGTAACACAAGCTGGAAGAACAGCATCTGATTTTTCACTTGGGAACTCTGCAATCTTCAGGGTCAATATTGAGCTCAATAATTTTAGGGCCTGAAATCCTTTTCCCATGTCTCCCAACCCCCACACATTGGACCTTATCAACACATGGACAATTACCACAAACAACCCATTGTCAGCCACTGATGGTCCTCATTCGCAGTTATTCATTCCTCCAGGCTGACCTTTACCCATTCTTCTGTCTGGCCAACTGGTTTTCTCTCTCTTTGGTATCCATCTCTCCCTGTCATTTACTCTCCACCTTCCCCACCTTCCCCACCCCTGTCTCACCCCATCTCTAGCATGTAAACCAAACATTTCCTGGCTACAATCAGTTCTGAAAGAGGTCACTGGACTGAAATGTTAAGTCTGCTTCCCCTCCATAGATGCTGCCAGATTTGCTGTTTTGGATTTCTAACCTTATCATAGTTCTTTGTGCTTTTTATAAGGTTGTTAGAATTTTAAATAGTAGTTATATGTTCATAATTATTTACCTGCTGATGCTAGAATCTATTTATTTGTAATCAACAGAAATTTTTGTTAAGTACAGAATCCTGTTCCATGTTTTCTGTCAACCTGGGTCTGAAAATGCAGGTAAATTGTGAAATTCTGTCTGCATTGGTAAAAGCTTTAACTTTTGTGATGACTCCAGTAATAGTGGAGCTTAATTTCCAATCTGCTGTAAAAATGGACAAAACTAACCTTTGTGTTAATTGCTTACATCTGTTGCAAATGCTCAATTTCAGTGGCTTCTGGAAGAAAACAGGACAATGGACCTTGCCTTAGGCAAAGAGAAGGCAAAATCGGGAGAAGCCTCCTGCGAGAATGCTCCCCGAGTTCTACTACATTCTGCCTCATGTTAAAGATTATCTAATTCCCTCACTATCAATATAGAAACACAGAAAATAGGAGCAGGAATAGGCTATTCAATCCATCACATCTACTCTGCCATTCAGTATGATCATGGCAGACACTGGATATCTACAGCATACTCCCGCTCCTCCCTGATACTCCTTGATGCACTTAGCCTCTAGAAAACTGATTCCTTTCTGAAAAGTATTCGTGACTTCAGGGTAGAGGATTTCACAGGTTCACCACCCTCTGAGCAAAGAAATTCTCTGATAACATCATCATTCATCCTAGTCCAGAAATAGCCTATCTTGTATCTTGCAACCATGACCCCTTAGTCTGCAACCACCCTACACACATCTGCCACCACCACTTGACACAACCACATATACCAGGAGATTTACTGAAGGTAATCAGACAGCACTTTCCAAACCCATGACCACCTCCATCTAGAAGGATAAGGGCAGCAGATAAATGGGTATACCAACAGCTGTAAGCTCCCCTCCAAGCCAATCACCATCCTGACTTGGAAATATATCTCCAATCCTTCAGCGTCACTGGGTCAAAGTCCTGGAATTCTCTCCCTAATGGCACTATAGGTCAACCTACAGCACATGGACTGCAGTGGTTTACAAGACAGCTCACCACTACCTTCTCAAGAGCAGCTATCAAGGCCAATGTCCCATGAATGAATAAATAAATAAAAAAAGTCACCCTATCACGCCCACATCTGGTCTGTCCAGCCCTGTCAAAATTTTTTTTGTATTTTTTGTTTCAGTAGGGTTTCCTTTCCTTCTAAACTCCTGTGACTATAAGCCTCATTGACCTAATTTCTCCTCATACAACCAGGAATCTACTGTGAATCTTCATTGGCCCCCCTTCTCTGGCAAGCAGATTGCTTTTAAGTAAAGAGAACAAAAGTGCAGACAATACCCTCGGCAGGGTCTCAGAGAGGCTCTTTTCAGCTGCAATAAGACTTCCTTGCTCCTGTACTGAAACCTTCTTGCAATGAAAGCCAAATAAATGACTTGTTTTCCAAACTGCTTACAGCATCTGCCTGTTGACTTTCTGTGACTGTGTACAAAGACACCCAAGTCCCTTTGTACGTCAATGTTTCCCAATCTATCACCATTGAAATTATACCTTGCCATTCTGTTTTCTCTCGACAGTGGCCAGCTTCACACTTATCCATGTTACACTGTATCTGCCATTTGTTTGCCCACTCGCTGTCTAAAATACGGTGAAGGTTCTTTACATCAATGTCACCACTCACAGTCCTATCTCGTTTTGTATCAAGGAGCTTTAAGTTCCTTGACTTGACTACTGTAATCGCTCAGCATCCTCAGAACTGTGCTGAACTACTATGGGCTGCACAAATACAAACAGTTCCCATATATTCCCTTTACAGGAAGAGGTCTTTTACATTTCACTTGTGCACTATCCCATATCCCGGAATGTTTGACTTGGCTATGGAGACCCAGGTCAGGGGAAAATCTTTCCTTTCTGCCCTCTCCAGACTTAGTCTGCATTTCTCCATTTTCCACCTGTGCTCCTGAAATAAATATTTGGAGCCTTCATTGTGATATGCAAATGCTCGGTGTACACTTCACTGGGTGTTGCAAAAAAACTGTGATCGCACACAATGCTGACAATGTGAGATGACGAGAGGTGTATTGACGGAAGACCAGCATCTCATGGGCAGCTATCAAGACCAATGTCCCACGAGTGATTAAATAAAAAAAAGTCACCCTATCATTCCCACATCCAATCTGTCCAGCCCTGTCAAAATTTTCCGTATTTCCTGTGATCAGAAAAGTTACTACTTTTCATTCCAGGAAATTATATTATGTGCAACATAATTAGTCTTCAGGAAATGTGACAGTGATGGCAGTGGTTATATATTTACAAAAGTGCAGGCTTGATAAACATAATAGACGCTTTACTGTTTCAGAGATAGTAGGAACTGCAGATGCTGGAGAATCTGAGATAACAAGGTGTGAAGCTGGATGAACACAGCAGGCCAAACAGCATCAGAGGAGCAGGAAAGCTGACATTTCGGGCCTTGACCCTTCTGCAGAAATGGTTCTGCAGAAGGGGCGAGGCCCGAAACGTTACTTTTCCTGCTCCTCTGATGCTGCTCGGCCTGCTGTGTTCATCCAGCTCCACACTTTGTTATCTCATAGATACTATACTACCGCGTTACTCTTAAAATGTTTTCTCCTTTCTCTCCTCAATACTGAACGCAGCTGGAGTGGAGGGACCCTGCTCATTGTAATGCTGTGGTGAAAGTGATAACTTTAGCAGTTGTCCATTGGGGATTGGAGCCTACTGAGAGTCACCTACTGAGATGTGGATACATCTTGCTTAGGCTGACCTGCTGTAGGAAAAGAGGTTATTAACAGTGAGGAGGTGGAGAGGCTGGGCATTCTGGAATATTCTGAGATAAAGTTCCTGGGATTCAAAGCTGGCGTTCCTCCCTGTGGTTGCTGTCAGTCCCTGCTTATGATTAAAAGTGAGGTGCCTCATCCCCCTCTCACCTTGCCATGGATGCTGTGTGATGGAGTGTTCGAAAATGCTTATATCTGTCAGTAACTGAGTGAGTGTTCTGTGTGTGGTTATCTGAAGCTATTGGTAATGTTTGCATGGAGGGAACCAAGAACTTGCATGCTGGACCCACAACAGAAGACTGAACTTGGATGGAATCATCCACCTTTTGCTCTTGAATCACTACCTCATGTTCCTATCCCCAGTCCTGCATATTCAACTTGTAACTTATAGACTAGTACAGAGACACAGCATCTGCATGGGCCTGAGCAACTGCTTGGTCTTTAACAGTCCTCCAAATGCAAGAAACCGTAGGCATTGCTTTCTCCACTGGCTGTAGACTCATTGGATGACATGATGGCTCAGTGGTCAGCACTGCTGCCTCACAGTGCCAGGAACCTGGGTTTGATTCCAAAATGGGGTGACAGTTTGGAGTTTGCACATTCTCTCTTTCTCTGTGTGGGTTTCCTCTGAGTGCTCCGGTTTCCTCCTAAGGTCCAAAGATGCACAGGTTAGGTGGATTGGCCATGCTAAATTTGCCATTGTGTCCAGGGATGTGCAGGTTAGGTAGATTAACCATGGGAAATGGATGCTTACAGGGAGTGGGTGGGGGGAGTGTGGTTCTAGGTGGGATGCTGTTTGGAGGGTTGGTGTACATTCAATGGGCTAAATGTCCTGCTTCCGCACTGTAGGAACTCTATGATTCTATATTTGTAACGTGTTCACCAGCGCACGAAACTGACCATATTCTAGATGGTATAGACCTACTTAGGTGAATGCCTGTGCAGTAATGAAGGGTATTGGTGTATGCTGTATCCTTCGAGGTATCAGAAACTTTCTCCTCAGAGGTAGTAGTGGTATAGTTGCTGGGGTAAAGTTTGGTGTTTTGTGCTTTATTCTCTTCTAGTGCCTTTTGGTACCTGAAGAAGTGAAGAGAGCATGAAGAAAAGAGATTGATGGACAGAAAATCCTGGCAAACAGAAGGATCATCTCAGCTGACCCTATAGACTGGGGCCATTGAATTGATCCCCCAGATTTTTTTCTTCCATCCACCTTCAACACCAAAGTTGTTATTTTTGCCTGTCTATCGATATGCATGGAGGAAAATTTTAGAAGGAGACTGAAGTTCAACTAGTTTACTTATATATTGACATCTGTGAATGGAATCTATTTATTTGTAACAAATATTAATTTCTTTGTGTATACAAACCTGGTCTGTGCTTTCTGTTAGCCTGGGTCTTTCCAGAACATTATTACACATTTTTAACTTTTGTGATGAGTCTGGAAATAGCAAGTGACCCTTCCTTAGTTCGCTCTTCTGTTGTGGTTCTGGCATGCAAGGGCTTGCTTCCCTGCATCAAAGATCTCCAATAGCCTCAAAGGAAGGGTCACCAGACCCGAAACGTTAAGTCTGATTTCTCTTCACAGATGCTGCCAGACCTGCTGAGCTTTTCCAGCAACTTTTGTTTTTGTTCCTGATTTATAGCATCTGCAGTTCTTATGATTTCAGGCAGACTACCCCCAGAGAGGCATTTCAAAGTTTCTACGGATTATCCAGGATATTTTGAAATTGAGACAATGAGCCTTTTGGTGTAATATTAGTAAATAACAAATGTGAAGCAAAACATCAGGTTTTGTACTGCATTTAAAAAATGGCACTAGAAATGTCAAGCGATTGTTGTCCCTGATAAGTCAATTGGTCTTAAGTCTTATGTGAAATTTTAAAACTGAAGCTGATTGAACTGTCAAGTAAACCAAAGGTAGTGTTGCCTGGCAGAGCTAAGAAGGTAGAAATAAATGAGGTATTAGCGTGGCACTTAGGATTGGTAGACATACAAGAGAGACCAGTTATTCTGTGAAACAAAACAGTAGAATCGGGTGATATTTAGCTAAGACTGAATCAATTTGAACATGAAGAATAAATGAAGAAACTGGAGTTGGCAGAAAAAGGCAAAAATAAGGCAGAGCAAGACGTAGAAAGAGAGGGGAATTGAAATGACTATAAACGAAATTGAATTGAGAAAGCTGGAGCTAAAGATTTGAGGGAGAGAGAGAAATAGAAATGTGAAGTTAAAAAATAATGCAGTTGAAGAAGGAGATACCAGCAACCATAGAAGGCTCTGATTGAGAAATTTTCAGTCATAATTTAAAGTCTGGTAAGGAACTGTCAGGTTTGTACAAATCCTGACTAAGTTTGAGGACAAGAATACGGGGGAATTCTTTATTCTTTTAAGAAAATAGTTCAACAAATGAATTGGGTAAAATAAAACTGGACAAGGCTCATGTAGAGCGAGTTGATAAGTAAACCTCACGAATTTTATGCTTCACTGTCAGAGCTGTTTTCTCAAGATAAAAATACTGTAAAATAAAAGCTATATTGGTTGCATCTGACTTAGTGCCTGAGACAAAGGTTTTGAAATTTAGGAATGAGGATGAAGCAAAATAATTTTGACAGGTGAATTTGAGCATTAGTAGCTGAAACTAGAAAGTTAGTAGAGTGACCTATTTGATAAATACTCCTGATTGAATGAAGAAAAATCAATGATGTCACATTGTTGATGAGGTATCATCATAAGGATGGGGATAAAGAGGATCAAATGCATCAGGTTGTAAGAGTAAAGGTGAAGTCACCATAGTCCCAGAGGACAATAGGGTTGTTCTCTCATGACAGACGACTATTGATGTCAATGATATGGGTTCAATTCTTGCAAAGTGTGAGGGTAAAACAACAGTGGGGAACTAACAGAGACAAGAAGAGGGAGGTGGAAGAAGATGTGAATGGTTCTCAACGTGAACCTCCTACAATTTGATTAGCTAATATAGAAATAGTGTGAGAGTTAGACCTGTGATGTCATATTCATAGGAAAACTCAATATGCAACAACCACCTGACCAACCCACACAAACACTTGCCTTCACACATGACTCCATTGATCATCAAACTTGGAGACTAGATGTAGACCCCACCATGGTCACTGCTTGTAGTTGTTGGGACCAGAGATTTGTTGATATTTTGACAGGCCAGCAATTCTCAGAGGCAGGACTTCCTCTCCAAACAAGATGGCCCCAACACCAGCCAATTAACATTAGATATTAAATTGGGATGACTTGATCAGGTAGAAGCAAACTTGCCTTCTACATTTTCACTGGGCTTTAGAATAACCACCCATCTCCTTATAAATACCATCACATGATTCTAAACATTAGCCTGTTCTCATAGGGGAACTAGGATAATGTAATTCCACTTTCTGACAAAAGATGTCAGATCATGCTAAGTAAGAAAAAGACAAGGAGATTTGTTAGCGTTAGCCTTAAAAGGAAGGCTAAGGGTCTCTGGGCAGCATTATTAGAAGGTAAATTCAGTTTCTATAGTATGAGAAAGATGTCACCCTCCAAAATTAGCAAGCAATGCAACATCTTGCAGAATTTTGTCAAGTGACTGATGTTCTTATTTCTTCAGAGTCGCGCCTTGGTCTTTCTAAGATTATAATGGAATACATTGGGCATGCATTCATTGAAATTGGCATAGGATCTATTGCGTCTCTGTGATTTTTAACAGCCACTGAAACAGAGACAAGCAGGTGGAAAATAATTACTTGGATAAGACAGTATAGGATTGGTGACAAACCAAGTATCAAACAAAGAGGAAAATAAACGAGAACTCAAAGATTGACCTTCAGGAAGATAATAGAACAGAAATAATGAGAATATTAAGGTAAATAATTAATTGTTGTACTTTATTGATTTTGAAATGCATACTGATACCAGGTCTTCTTTCATCCATCACAACTAATGCCCAACAAAGGAAGTGAAGATGATCTCAGAATATATTACATCTTAGTCTGATCTTCAAATATTGATGGAAAATAGGAGCACAAGAGCTTTAAAAATTATTTTATGGACATCTGTTATCATTTGCTGTACACCCTTAACTGTCCTTGAAGTTAGTGCCTTGCTAGGCTCAGAGTCAACCACAATCTGTGGGTCTGGAGTCACATGTGGGCCACACCAAGTAAGGATTGTAGATTTCACTTCCCAAAGGACATTAGTGAACTATATGGGTTTTCACAATACTTGATGAAAGCTTCACGGTCACCCTTTGCTGTAAAAACATCTTTAATTCTAGATTTTGTGAACTGAATTTAAATTTCACCAGTTGCCCCAGTGTAATTTGAACTCACATCTGCAAAGTATTAGCCTCAGCATACTAATCCAGTAGCAACACCTACTATACAACTGTGAAAAGAACAGTTTAATAACACGATTACCATTTTAGATATAAATCCACGAATTTTAAATTCTTCCTGTCCTTTATTTGTCCATGGGATGTAGGCACTACTGGTAAACAAGCATTAATTGTCTATCCCTAATTACTTTTAAGAAGATGGTGAGGAGCTACCTTCTTGAAATGAGGCAGTCCCTAGTGTGCAGTTCCTTTAGTCCATTGTGTGTAATCACTTTAGTCCCTGCAGTCCCTTTAGGTGTGTGGCACCTAAAGTTCCTTTAGGATTGAAGCTCAGAATTACGACCCAAGAAATACTGAAGGAAGGGGAGCATAGTTCCAAGTCAGGATGATGGATGGTTTCGAGGTGGACTTGCAGTTGGTTGTACTCCCATCCATCTATTGTTCCTGTCCTCTCGGCAGAAGAGGTCACAGGTTTGGAAGATGCTGTTAAAGAAGTCTTGGTAAGCTGCTACAGTGCATCTTGTAGACGATATGCAGGTCTGCCCCTGTATTTTGGTGGTGAAGTGAGTAAATACTAAATGTGATGGTTGAAGTGCCATCAAGCAGGGTGATTTGGCCTAGAGTCTATCCAGCTCCCTGAATATTATTAAAACTGCACCAATGCAGGCAAATCACTCCTAACTTGCTTTTTTTTCTGGATGGTAGGCAGTCACTGGGGACGCAGGATATGTGTTACCATCAAATTTTTAGTCTCTTAAACCTTTGGTCAAACTTCTTTTGGGGATTTCAGGAATGGTACTGCCATTAATCAACAGAGGAGATGGTTAAATTTCACTCCTGTTTGAGGTAGTCATTGCTTGACATATGCTTCACATGAATGTTACTGCACTTACTTGATATTGTCCAGGTCTCGATGAATTCAGACAGAAACTGCTTTAGTACCTGATGGTCTTTGTGCAGTCATCAGTGAAAATCACAGACTTGACCTTTTGAAGGGAAGTTATTAGATGCAGTGTTTACAGAAGTGTAAACTGTTACTGCTTAAATTACAACCTGGTGGAAGGCCAAGTTAAGCCCTAACACATAATTGCAGTTGAAATTTCAACTTCTGATAATTAGTGATTCTAAATGTGGTTAAGACACAAGAGATATTGGTAGATCAGAGATGCACAAACTATCTTGGGCAAGTGTTCCTGTACAAGAAACAACCCAGATAAATGTATAAACAATTTAATTGGTGATTAATTATTCCTAGTATGCATTTATACCCAACTCAGCACCATAACTTATTTACAGAATAATAAATAATTATATGTGCTAGCAATGCAGGAAGAACCAACCTTTTTTAGCTAACTGGACAATTTGAAAATGTAAATTCCTCTTCTGAATTCTCCAATTAATAATTTTCCATTTCTTTATCTTAATGGTGAAAATATTGTAACCGGTGAATAGTAAGACAGAGTTATTACCTTGTTGTATTACAATAAATAGCAGCCCATGTTACAGAGGCTATTTCTGGTTAAAAAAAAAGGTCTGGCTAATGAATACGATTTCAGAACACTTAGTTTTAAGTGTTGTTTAGAATATTGCACAAGTGTCTCTGTGGAAGACATGCATTAAGTGGTGAAATATGTTGCTTCTAATTAACTCTGGTGACATCTCTTTACAATAAATATTAATCAAAGGTCCAAGACTAGTCAGATCTGATGTCATTAGAGAGCTGTCAAACAGAGCTACTTCAGGATAAGTATAATTGAACAGTTAACGGTATATTAATACTTGCAATATTTGGTTTGAACATTGTCTTTTTTTAACCTGCGTGTCAGTTGGTAATTATTTCTTCTCTCTTTCTAATCATTTGACTGTCCATAGATTATTGCAGTATGACCACTACAATTCATTTTAATCGTACAGAGTTGAATCTCTTGTTTTGGTAAGTTCAAGTTGCATCGAATTTTTTGAGCAATTCTAACTGCACGATCTAAGAAGATTTCTCAGTGTAGCTTATCAAATGCTCTTTATTACCTATCTATGCCACCCCATGGCGATTCTCAAATCCAACTTTAGCCCCATCTCACTATGTGCTGTTCCCAGATCAACTCCCCAACTCAGTGGGTATCTGCTGAAGGCTGGCATCCTCACATCCAAACAATATATAAAAAGCTGCTGTGTACCTGATGAATATTGGAATCCTGGAGCCTCCCTCTTCAGTCAAGGATGTTTCCACTAAATGCCAGAGAAGACAGTGATAGCACCATGATTCTTCAATAGAGACATGGTGGAGGGGTTGGTGCAAATGAGTGGCATCATCTTCAAACAAGACTGGCAGGAGCGACCAAGCCACAAGGCCTTAGCAAGCTGGTGTGAGGTTACCACCCAGTCAGTGGCATCTTCACAGTTTGGAAGAATAGCCAGTAGTGCCAGAAGAATGTTAATGTTGAACCAGGGTATGTGCCACATTCTTTTCTCTGCAAACTGACGCTTGATCTATCTGCTTAGTCTCAATCAGAACAGGACACTCTAACCAAAAGATCTGCGGATGCTGAAAATCAGAAACAAAAACAGAAATTTCTGGAAAAGCTCAGCAGGTCTGGCTCTGAGGAAGGGGCACCAGGCCCAAAACATTAACTTTGATTTCTCTTCACAGTGGCTGCCAGGAGCCTGTAATGTTGGCAGTTAGACACTTGGTCCACACACACAGGGAAGAACAGAAACAGGAAACATGCCATTGGGATGCAATGGTGCTCATTGCCCTGAAGCAGCAAATCATGTGACTATCCAGCTGCCTCCATGGACAAGCTGCTGGCTGCCATGGAGAGCCAGGCTCAGCACTCTCAGGGTCTGCTGGAAAGGTACACATAGCTGTACTCCATCTGAGGACAGAGTCTATCTGGATGCTGGCAGCAACTCTGCCTTGCTGAGGGCAGAAAGCATGGTGACAGGAAGATGAGGAAGCTAGCAAGCACTCCAGGTGCCCCTTTATCTCTGCCTGGACCCGACATGAACAGCCTGGCTCCTCAGATGGGAAAGACTTATGCACACAGGACTTGCTCTGAGGGCATCTTTAGTTCCCTTACAGGTAGTTTCTGAATCCTCTTGCTATGAATATCTTTACTTTACATCCCAGTTGCTGCACTACCTGCATCTGGTATGTGAGAACACCAGGTCTCATTGCACATCATCCTCTCTCAATTTATAACCATTCAGTTCATAATCTGCCTTCCTGCTTCTGCTGCCAAATTGGACAACCTCACATTTATCCACATTATACTGCCATGCATTTGCCCACTAACTTAGCTTGTCCAAATCACATTGAAACATCTCTCTAACCTCCTTACAGCACACCCTCCCACCCAGCTTTGTCATATGCAAATTTGGAGATATTACATTTCAATCCCTCATCCACATCATTAACATATATTGCAAACAGATGGAGCTTTAGCATTGATCCCTGTGGTCACTAGTCACTGCCTTCCATTTGGACAAAGACCTGTTTATTCCTACTTTTTCTTTCCTGTTTGCCAACCAGTTTCTTATCCATCTCAATAGACTGCTCCTAATTCCAAGCACTTTGATTTTACATTCTAATCTCTTATATGGACCTTGTTGAAACTTTCCTGAAAACCCAGATAAACTACTTTCACTGGCTCCCCTTCATCAACTCTACAAATTACATCTTTGAAGAATTGTAATAGTTTGTCAAGTATGATTTCACTTTCGCAACTGTTTTCCAAATGTTCAGCTTTCACAATTGACTCTAGGAATTTCCTCACTACTGATGTCAGACTGACTGGTCAATAATTCCTGTTTTTTGCTCTGCCTCCTTTCTTAAATGAACTGTTTATATTAGATCAGTACAGTGGAGGTTGGGAAAAACATAACTATGCTTGTTGAACAAGCAAGATGAAAGCTCAGCAAACCCCTGTGGTAGTTCTGGCTTGGCGAATTTTACTCTTTGGGAACAAACTTGTAGGGATGTATCTGTGAGAAAGTCCAGTTTCCAAAGACCAAGACAGCATACACCCAGGAAAGGAAAGGGCTCAACCTGAAAAGGACAGGGGACAGAGCAGTTCTTGAGAGGGAGTTTAAAAGTCAGATTAGCAGAAGTGAAGAATTGTAATCTCCTGTGAAGTTTAATGACGTTTAATGACACACAATGCTGTTAACATCTGGAGTGAATTGTTGAGAAATTCACGGATTCAGTCTTGACCACATTTGCTATTTTATATATGGGAGATGGGTAATGTTTTCGATCACAGTTTATTACGCATATTTATCACATGTTAATTATGATTGTGAAAATATAAATTTCCCATGTGTTGTAGATCACATCACTGCTATAAAGTTACATAAAGAGTACTGTCATTGTTCAAAACTGTGGAATATTATATCTTTATTCTTTTCGTTAGTTCCCTGGACCCCACATTTTGTCTACTTGAAAATAGCCAACCAGATTGTAACATATCAGAGATAAGGTTTAGGCCCGAAACGTCAAGTTTTCCTGCTCCTATGATGCTGCTTGACCTGCTGTGTTCATCCAGCCCCACGCCTTGTTATCTCAGATTGTAACATATGTTTTGTTCTCTGTTCTGGGATTGTACCAAAAGAAAGGCCATTCATCCTATCATATCTGCACCATTCTCTAAATTAGTAATTCACTTTGTGCCATTTCTCAACCTTCTCCCTGTAACTCCGCACATTCTTTCCTTTCAGATAAAAGTCTAGTTTCTTTTTGAATGCTTCCATTGAATATTCCTCCACCAGATCCTCCTGCAGTGCATTCCAGACCTAACCACTCACTGCATGAAAAAGATTTTCCTCATGCTATTTTTGATTCTTTTACTAATTACATTCAATTTGTGGCCTCTCATTCTCAGATTGTTTATGGGTAGGAATAACTACTTCCTATCGACTTCATCTAGATCCCTCATGATTTCAAATACCTTTCATGAATCTCCTCTATGCCACCTTTTCTCCGTGGAAAACAACCTTATTTTCACGAATCTATCTTCATAACTGACATTCCTCATCGCTGAAACTATTCTTCCTTCACATCCCTTTTAAAGTTTGGTATCCAGAACTGGATGAGGCCAAGCAATCTCTTTGCTGCTTGAAGCACAAAATCCAGGCTAGTGGAATACTGCTAAACAGAGCATTTATTTACTTTGGGGGATTTGGTGAGTGTGGGAATTGCAGTGAGGCAGAAGTGTTATTCAGGTATTTTGCAGAACAAGAAGTTGTCTGACAAAGCTGTCGAGTAATATTTCTAAACTTGAAAGTCTTATTAAATAAAATAATTCAAGACAGCAGGGCAGGTGATGTGTGGGAGCTGATGGCATTGATGTGATTCCAATAAAACACATCTTCAGTAAATGGCTGAGACTTGAGAAATCTTGGCTCACAACTGATGAGCTCGAGTCTGTGTACTCAACATTGCAAACCCTCAGGAAGGTGGGGGAACATTAAAATTACATTATTCCATGTGGCAGTCATATTCCTTTAAATTTGATGTTGCTGATTTAGTCCGTGGTCAGGGACAGGAGAATACGACAATAACGGAAGAGTTTAGGGATTCTGAAGGTATCATTGGAGTGGCTTCAGACCAAGTAGATAGCTTCAAAGCCCTTCCAGCCTATGTGGATGACAGTGGAAGCCAATGGTCAGGAGGACAGTCTTGTTCTTTTCACCTAGGAGCTGATTCCCGAAGGTGTTTTGCCTTAAGAACATGCCCTCAAGTGGGAGAGGAACTTGGATATTGGGGAAAAGTATTGAATTCATCTGGTCGACTCGGTACAAATAACATTATCAGGACTAAGAACAATCCTCTATTGTACAAGTTTGAACAGCTAGAGGCTAAATCATAAAGCAACAACAAAAAGGTAATATTCCATGCATTGCTACCTGAGTCATGAGCAAACTGAGGTGGAGGAAATAAAATCAGGAAGTTGACTGCAAGGATCAAGGATTACTGTGGAAGAAATGGGTGTTAATTCATGGAACACAGGCACCGGAACTGGGGAAATAGGGAAGTGTACTATTAAGTAGTCTTCAGTGAGACCTGTGTCCTAGCAGTTTTATAATGAGGATTGAAGACAGAATTTTAGGTTAAACAGAAAAGATGTAAAAAAAATGATAAAGGACAAAGGAATACGGCAAGATGGCGATACGAGGGATGATAATGTTAGCCAATGTGTTGAAGGACACTGTATTCCACATGCATCTAAGTCAGAACAGCGAGGCAATGTGTCATAGGAATGGTTTTCATTCAAACTTCCAGAGGGTACCTCCATCTCCAGCTCAAAGCTTATGAAATGACAAACTAAACTGCATGAGGAAATGAAATTGACTGAACAATATACATTTTGTGATTGATGGCTTTTATGTTTTAAATTTCATCATAGCATCAGAAGATCAGATGCGTCTGGTGAAAAAAGATCAGCTGACTATGAAGCTACATAATTGGGGTTCTTTTTAAAAATTTGTTTCTGATCACAACCTAACCCTTCATCAAATCTATGATGCAAATGAAATAGGTTTACACTGGCCAGGTTTGCTGATTTGTACCTGGCATAGGTGAATGAATCTCATTCTATGCTAGTTTCAAACAGAATAAAGAAGAAATTTCAGTGATTATTTGTGAAACTACCACAGACTTGCATAAAGTAAAGCTTTATGATGCGTGACAGCCTTTTAAAGAGAGCACCTGCATCACGGATGCTGGTCCATTTCAGGAAATTCCAACAGTAGCGAGTTGTTCTGAAAAAGGAGAGTGGTCAAATCAGACAAAAGGGACACCATAGGGGCAGGATAGATAGTTAATGAGACAAATTTGGTAAGATGTGACAAGAAAATCAACAAATTGACACAGCCAAAACGAATAACATTCATTGCATGTGCACTCAAAGAACATTTGAGAAAAATAGGCAACCCTGATGATAATCAAGCTTTTATATTTCAAGAAGATTGTCAAGCTCATTCTCATGAATCTGAGTTAATTAGTAACACTCAAAATATGCTGTGGTTGTAAGTGATTCTGCTTCCAAAAGTCTCTGAAGCAGGTAGGAAATTCACTCTTGGAAAAATCAGCCACTCCACAAATTGATTGGCAGGAAATGTGAGGTAATGACCATCCCCAACAAGAGAAAATCTAACCACTCTCCCTGACATTCAGTGTCATTACCATCACTGAATTTTTCACTATCAACATTCTAGGGGTTACTTTGCCATTGACCAGAACATAAACTGAACCAGCCATGTCAATACCATGGATACAAGATGAGGTCAGACATTAGGAATCATGCAACATAAACTGGACCTCCTGACTGCCCAAAATCTGTCTACTATTTTCAAGGCTCAAGACAGGAGTATGCATAAATATTAGATGACAAGGTGTAGAGCTGGATGAACACAGCAGGCCAAGCAGCATCAGAGGAGCAGGAAAGCTGACGTTTTGGGCCTAGACCCTTCTTCAGAAATGGGGTAGGGGAACGGGGTTCTGAAATAAATAGAGAGAGGGGGGAGGCGGAT
>JAHRHZ010000251.1:33184341-33225974 GCA_024137785.1 Ginglymostoma cirratum
CATCTCCACCTCCCTAACCTGTTTTTCCTCTCACCTCAAGCCACACCTTTACTGGCTCCATCCCCGCCTCTTCGACTTGTCTGCCTCCTCTCCACCTATCCTCTCCTCTATCCATCCTCTATCCGCCTCCCCCTCTCTCCCTATTTATTCAGAACCCTCTTCCCCTCCCCCATTTCTGATGAAGGGTTTAGGCCCGAAACGTCAAGTTTTCCTGCTCCTATGATGCTGCTTGACCTGCTGTGTTCATCCAGCCCCATGCTAGATAGCTGGCACATGCTGAAGATGTTAGATTAATGTCTCAGTTCAGAAAGACATCCTACAATGCCACATCCCATGCACATACCCACTGATAAGTGTCCTGACTGTGTGTCTGTGTAAAAGAACACATCAATACTGTAGTGTTGATAGTCTTTGTCTCTGGCTAAAGCACTAACTCACTAACAGTCATGGCAAGGCAAGGCATCGATGCTGTGAGAATGCAACTAGGTTCTAAGTAAGCAAGCATTAAGAGAGGAAGTGAGCAGTCCTGAGATGCAGCCTGGTTTAATCCATGAGCTGGGTACCCATCACTGCTCAAAGTGTTGTTGGCGCAGCCTGTCAATGCTGATTGCTGGTGTACCCTGCAATACAGCACTGTGCTTCCTCAGCATTTTGCAAATGAATTGGAGATGTGCCATAAGGAAAATGAGGAGTTAGTAAGTGGTGGATGCCAATATCTCTGAACAAGGGGTGAAGGTGGCTGGTACCCATGGATCATGCCTTGACATTTTGTCACTAGGTCCCTACTCAGACTTACATGTCAAGACTTCTTGATGTCAAGCTTGCTTGGCACATTTGGTAAGATAGGAAGCTGATCATTAATGAGGCAGTTTGTACCATTAATAAGGTGTACAACAAGCTGTAATCTTCCTTCATTGGCAACACCCCACTGCCTAGCGAGAAATTCACCTTGCCACTCAGCAAATGCATAAAAGATGCAACATGTCGTTCCTGATATCGAGATAGGCCTTGTCAGATTTCTCATCCGATTCTCCCACAAATATATCCATATTCACTTAGGCACCTATAAGATTCAGCCCAACAATAGTTATTTTAATCATCTTGTTGAAGTGTTATGAACACACCTCCAGGTCAAGTAGGACTTGAATGTGGCCCTCTGTAAGTAAGGATGCTAACAAAGGTCACAAGACTTCAAACAGATTTTGAATCAATCTGGTTAAACATAATATGATACACCTCCAAATTCAATGGCTCAAATAATATCGGGTAACATTTTATGGAGCTAGTGGGCATTGGAGAGGATGATGGATAAAGATGGTGCTAGTTATAAACCAAATTTTTTAAAATAAAATGTTTACAAGTTTATTTGTGTCTTATCATGATGATACAAATAATTTTAAACAACAATCCATCAACTGAGAGGAAAGATAGTGGGGCAAGTTGGTGTGTTGACAATAACAAAGTGGCAGAGCAGGCTGAGGAGGGATTATCAACTGCAGTCACATTCAGTGCGGGCTAGTTATGACTTTAGCATTGGCAATTTTAATAATGTACGCAGGGTGAAAAATCATTTGCAGGGATTTAAACAAAGAATTGCAGGAGAGTTGGGCATTTATGAGAGGAACCACAAAAATTCAAGGTTTTCGGGGAGGAGAGAAATGTAGAGAACTGGGCAAATTGTGGTTTCAGGAACTTTGAGGAAGTTGTTAGAATGGTGGCTTTGAAAGGAAGTGAAACGGTACTTGGTGAGAAAAACATACTAACAGCATCAGTTATAACAGGAACCTGGAAACAAAGCTGGTTGAACAGAATCTTGGTGACCAAATGAGAATTTATAATGCAAAGGCTCCCACAAGTAAAGTTTTATCTGATGCATGATATGTTTCATGACAGTAATGTGCTTTGCGTTGCCATGCTTAAACTCAATGGAAACCAAAGCACATTCTTTTTGAAGATTAATTTTCTCAAGAGAACAGACTTCATAGCTACTCATGTGAGTCATCAGCACAAGAGGTTGGAGTTGGGGGTGGGAGGGAGAGCAATTGAATAGGGGGAGGGTGTTTGTTTTGTTGAGAACAAGCTGGAAGTGATGCTGTTGACACATGAATACTGGGCGGATTTAGTGAATTCATTGTGTACTATAATACCTCACCTGAAGGTGACTCCAGTTAATGGTGTCTGATTGCAACAAAACTGAAGTAAGCTTTTAATCCATGCATAAGATTCTTGGTAAGATATAATATTTTGCACAGTATGACATATGGAATTTAAGCTACTTATCCAACTCAGCTCATCTGTCAGCGTTGATGGTGAGAAAAGAATTTGGTGACTGGGACTAAGCTTCTGTTTGTCTCCCACCAACCTTTCCCTGATTTCCAGCTTCCACAGTTCTTTCAGTTATTATTTAGTATTTCCGTCACTTACAGTTCTCCTCTTAGCACCTCATCATTGTGACATAATGAAATGTTGATGGATCTTCAAAGTTGTGGAACATTGTATCAGAATGCTGATATCTAATCGGGAATGCTCTGCAGCTTTATTTCAGTTTATCATGAAAAATTGGTTCAAAAAATTTAACAGAAAGTTTATGGTAACTTTAGCTGCATATAAAACATTTACTTGAAGGTATGAGCTGGACAAAAAAGAGCAGGACAATTCCACCAAGAAAACGTCAGGCTAAAAAGCTGAACTATCGGGAAGTTGTCTGGAGGACAAGCCAAGATGCTACATAGGATGCAATGTCTAGGACAGCGGTGAGAAACATTTAAATAGTCATCACCATGAAGGTTGGGTGTGTTCAAAGAGAGGCCCAAGTATCCAACTGCTAGAATTATCCTGCAACAAAGCGATAAAAAGTTTTTGTAAAACGACTGTTCAAATTTTCCTCCTAAATCCCTCTCTTTCCATCTCGTTTGTGTTTCCCATTTCATCTATTATTGTTCACAATGGGAGCAAGCAGCAGATTTGCTCTCCATAATGCCAAACATTAGATAGTGGACAGTAGCTTTTCCTGTAGGCAACTAGCTTTCTGGATCTATCTGTCCCTATTTCTTTTGAAAGTGGGTTGGAAATTCAAATGGTGAACACAAAGTCTTATGCATGATTCCACTCGGATTTTCATCATTCCACTTAAGCAGAAAATCATATTGGCTGCCAATAATTCAATCAGCTGCTGAAAGACTGAACAACAAGTTCTTTCTCTCCTCCCCTCAATGCTACCGATGTACCATATTTAACTTTTAAGTTGATTAAAGTATTTCAAATAGTTCGTGATCCCATATCATTAGATTTAGTATTGTGCTTTCATGTTTATGTGGCTGTTTTATATTCCAGCATTTCTGATAATATTACTTTGTCCCCTCTTGTATTTGACAGAAATTCTCAAATAGTTATGACACAACAAAAAACATGGTTTTCTTTTCAAAATACTGACAAAAGACTTTGAAGCTCTAACCCTGTTCCCTCCATCTTCTGTGAGGTCGTGAATGGTGCATGTCAGGTGTCCATATGTGTGGGAGGTTGTACTGTTTGCTGGTTTTCTTTTGAATGACGGGGGAAGTTGGTCATGGTGAGGGATCGGCCAGATCTTTGTGGGAGTTCCAAAAATGTCCCTAAAAACATTGCTTTCTCTTTGGGGGAGCTAGAGCATGAATCAGACCTCAGACCCAGAAGGATGATTGTTCATTTTAGTAGGCTGGATTTTGTAGCATAATGATTGCCAATGATCCATTTGGCTGTTGAGAGACAGGAGATGTTGGCATTCGAAATCCCTGCCCTTAGAAACTGAGAACTGTAGATTGAAAGCTGCATGCAAATGAAGAAAATTTGGAAAAGCTGATGATGAACTTCCAAAAACATTGTTTGGCCACTTAAAGTGGCATTTCAAGTAAATAACAACTCTGAAAAGAGGCTTAGCATCCAGGCTATAGTTTAAGTCCATTTTTATTACATTAGATTGCTGAACTGTTTATTCATTGAGATCGCATTCTGTATTTTGCTGAGAAAACACAATCTAAAAGGCCTCATGTATGATGTGCAAAAGTAAATAATTAAAAAGAGCACAGTGGGATAATAACATTTTCTGGCTAAAGCTGTAGCTACATATAATATTCCATCATTGAATTAAAAGGGAAAATAAATCCTGAAAGCACAATAGTTGCACTTTTGGATTTAGAAACTTTTGAAAGTAAAAGTGAATACTGATCATGAAAAATTGATTTTCTAGATGGAGTCTAGGAGCATCTCACACCCGGCTTTGAATGAGGCAACAATGTGATCAGTCGTGGGCTGTGATAACAAAGAATTATTCGGTGAAACATTACAAGTTCATAGGCTCAATTCCGGTTTGTAGTTATTACAGGGTGTTCTCATTTGTCATTTGATTTGCCATGAGTTGTGAAATGTCAGGAAAAGTACAAATAATAATGAGCCAATAATCAATTGCTAAAAATCTGAATTATTCTTACCAAGCTACATGGCAGTTGGAAAAAAACATTCAAGCTTGTATTAGACTTCATTGAAACAATATTGGCATCCAAGGACAAAGAAACTAGAGTGAGATGTTACAACCAACCAGAAAGGCAGGTCACTTTGGTGGACTGAAGAGAAAAGCTCAACAAATTATTCACCCAGTCTGAATTTGGACTATTCAATGTATAGGATGTTGCTTTGTAAGCAGTGAGGTTGGAAGATATACAAGTAAATCACTACATTTTTGGAGCTCTGGAGAGTGGGATACAAAGAGCTGAAAGGGGATGAGTTGCATGTTCTGTGTTTGACTGAAAAGATGCCAGATGAAGAGCATGAAGGGTACAATTATGTCTGACAAATCTAATTGATCTACTTGAAGAGGCCTCTGGCATGTTGAAAAGGGGAGCGTTGTCTTTATGAACCTTCAGAAGACATTTAAGATGAGTTCACACATGTTATAAACAGCAAAATGAAAGTGAGCATATTTAAACGGTAACAGATTAAATTTCCGGTGAGAAAGTGAGGTCACCCACTTGGGAGCTCAGAAACATAGATTAGAGAATTCTAAAGGGCAAGAGAGTAAGAGACTCAAAGGAGTAAAGTGATTTAGTTGCCTCTTTTATAAATAGCTAAAAACTGATGGTGGACTCGAGGCAGTGGGTGCAGTGCTGTTGCTATGGTGACCAATTTTACATTCCCACACCGTCTCCTGCCATCCACCTGCAAGGGGAGCATAAAATTCTGACCCATGTTCATGGATCATTAGCCCCAACCTTACTAGTCCAGTGAAATAATATTTATGTGACCAATCCCATACATTTCTAGAATGTCACTGCCTGTTGTTCGTTGAAGCTCAGGCAGAAAATAATCTATTGGAAGGATAAGTGTCTAGTGCTAGTTATCTTCCTGTAAAAGAAAGACAGTCGGATTTGACCTGAAGAACGGATACAGCAAACAAGTTACGGAGTACAACCTCCAGAGGATGCTTTAGGGTAGTAGAATTAGAAGTTCAGTTTTAAAAGCAAGTCTGGGGATTTTATATGCTAAAATTGCAGTTGAATTTCACACAGAGCAGTCTGAGGTGAGACATTTTAGCAGGAAGAATTAGGAGAGACCAAATAAGTTAAATGCTGCAATTTTATTAGAATGCAAGAACATAGTTACATACGGTAGTTTGGGAACAAATCTTTGAAGGTGGCAGGACAGGTGAAATTAACAAAGCTGTATGGATTGGGATACAGGAGAAATTCTAACCCATTATCACTCAACTCTATCAAGCACTACAGAGGAATCCAACCTAATGAATATCAATATTTCAAAAAGGTGATTCATAGCCATCTTCTCAAGGGCGACAAATACCCATCTCGACTTTGACATCCACGTGCCATAAAAGTATTTCAAGCAAAAGGCTTCTCCTCAGCTACTTGCCTTACCACAAGACAGAGGAGATCAATATATAGCTGCAGTTTGTCAGAAGTCTTAGGCAAAGGATGAGCTTTCTAAGCATAGCGAACAAGTGTCTCAGGATGGTCACATTCTCAGTTTAAATTGATTCATTTAGACACACATCAACTGTTATAAGGAGATGCAATCATCTGGGCAGCAATATTGAACCCATTTTGCCCACCCCAGCCCTCAGCACAAAACAATCCATCCTTCTTTTACTCAACCATTGATTTTCTTGAAATGCACTTGGTAGGTAACAAGTAACAACAAGGTTGACTAGCACACTGAAATCATGTTTATGGTGCAGAAACATTGGTAATAAAAGTGACAAGCTAATAAACTTTTTTTTAAAAAGCCAAATAATCCCCCTGTGGGCCTCTATTTTCCTTCCTTTTCACTTTTCTCCGATATAGTGCCACCTCTTCTGTTTCTGAATAGCTTGAAGAATGTTGTCTATAGAATGGTAATTCTATCATTAAAATAGACAAATGAAGGACATTGTTTAGTTCAGTGCTTAGAACACTAAAGAAAGACAGTCCACACTCCTGAACTTTGGTCAATTTAGAAGATTTCATTTGAAATTCCATTTGAAGTAATGGTATAAATATACATACTACAGCAACATCATTTTTGGAAATTGGATTTTTAAAACAGTGGTAGTGGATTTGGGTCAGTTCTGTGAATTTTTGTTTTATAAAAGGTCAGAAAGTTATTTGAAGCAGAAACTAACCTATAACATTTCCACAGAGTCATATAATAGTCTAGAGTGTAGAAGGATACTTGTGGCATTATTGGATGAAATATTTATACTGCTGAGTTTATGACAGATTGAGAAAAAAAATCAAAGGTATCAGTTTAGATTTGACTTGAAACCAGAAGGAATCGCGTTTAGGAGAACTGGTTACCTGAGCAAAAGTGGTTTTAGTTTGTGACATTTCCAAGCTAGTGCATTTTATGTAGAAGTCCTCAAATTAGAACTGAATGACGTTTAGGCCATCAGAATTAAGGAAAATGCTAATGCCTACAGATTTACTGAGAAGTTTTAAAACTCCCTCAGCAGTCTAACAAGGTGATCTGAAAAGAGCAAGTTAGGTAAGAAATGAAAAGTTGAAATATGAGTTCTAATTCTTTGAGATTGAGTAGCAGTAAAAGCATAGTGTTGGGAAACAGGTTAATACTTAAGAGGCTTTATTTTTCTAGGTTTCAACTGCTGTTGAGCTATTCAAAGAGGCTTTTCTCAGCTTCACTCTCTTGTGCCTTGGTCACCCAGTGTGACCTGGCTAAGGGGGCCATCAAAAGGTTCAGGAATGGGCTATGGAGAATACTGTTACACCTAAATGTCTGCCTCACTTTTGCAGTTACATCTGTTGCAGTATGTCCATGGAGAGAGAGCATGCTGAATGTCTACTGGAGACTGATTTGAATGCAGTAGTTCTATATAATTGTAGGTTAAGTAAATTAATTGAATCTCAGGTCCCCTCTAATTGCTATGGCTTTGAGGAGTCCATACTCCATGTTCACACAATGTGTATTATCCTACAGCCCATTTAAAAAAAAATATTTGAAGAGGTATCTCCTAATTATTCTTTGCACTTCAACCCCATGCTACTGAATGTTGGTCACCCATATCTATTTCTTGGTTGGGAAGATGCCCATGTTGAAGGGCTATTTGGCCTTTCGCACAGTCAGGTTCATGCTCTATTATGCCTGGTGAGGGAACTTGTGGCACCCACAGGTACATTCAGACCTTTCACAATTGGTGGGCACATGTTAGCCCTTGAAATAACCTTTTGTTTTCATTTTAAATTTCCTTTGCGATTTTGACCTTATCCACAGTCCTCCTTCAAAGGGCTGTCACCTTTTAATTGGGATTGATTGACTTTAATTGGTTAATTTAAGCATGATTTTATAAACAATATGAAAATAGAGTCCTTGTGATATAGGGGTAGTATCCTGACCTCTTCTCCAGGAGGCCTGGGTCCAAGTCCCACCTGCTCCAGAGATGTATCACAGCATTTCAGAACAAATTGATTTGAAAATATCTGAATTAAATAAAGAAAGACTATTGGGATATTGGGTGAGTCAGCAGTAAGTAGATATTGGTGCTGTTGCATTCTGTAATTAATCCCGTTATCAAGAGAGTGCCTATTTGTATTTTGCGCAAACTGGCATTGGATTGGAACAAAAGTTTTGTAATCTCCTGTTCTTGCTGCTCAGATGTTGACTGCTGGTGTACTCTGGATTTTGGAGTTTGGTTCCTGCCAAACTCTTTCCTTTCTTCACTTGTGCAAGAGGTGAAATGGCCATTAGGGCAAGAAGGAATATATTGGGTTCTGGCTGAGGTAGGGAGCAAAGAAAGAAGAGTGGGAGCACTTTGAGAACAGTACCCACTTACATATCCCATTCTCCATTTTCCATTTTATTCCCTGCTAGACAAGTGCTGAAGATCTCGCTGATGCATTTTGATACACCATTATTGTTGAGAGGCAGGATACAACTATTGATTACATTATTTTATGTTCAATGTATATGGCCACTCTTTTAATGGAGGTAGTTATCAGAGAAAATGCCTGAGAAATCTTGGCAGTCATAGTTGAAATGGACTCCTACAAGGTCTCACCAAGAGTGTGCAGTGTCCCTAGACCACCAAAGTCTCTAGGAGTGCTGAGAAAAAGTATCATATTCTGATGCTGATTCAGAATAGACATTATAATTGCTGGCACCAGAGATTTAGCATCTGCACCCAGCTGAGCATTGTTTGGAGTGCCTTGTGCTCTCCAAAGTGGTTATTCCACTGCTGTCTTTGCTGCTTTATCACTTGCTCTTGCTGGTCTGTGCTGTATGCCTCAACATGTCAAATCAACTACTTTCTTGGGGAACCCCCAGAGTGTGTAAATGAGCTTGCGGAGAGCGCACATGAGGCATTTGAGAGAACGTCAGCAGTGTTCTGGGATGTCGTCTGAGGAGTCTTCCTCCTCCTTCTCCAGCAGCAGCTGCTGAGTGACACTTAAGGGCTTGTGGGAGATGACAGACATGCAATAGAACTGACAAGTTGAAACTCAACTTGGTTCAAACTCAACACTGTACAGAGCATCATATTTCAGTGGCTTTTCTTCATTCGTGGGATTGTGAGTGTTGCTGGCTAGGCATGCATTTATTGCTCATCCCTAATGTTGCCATAAAATCACCACGACGCATTGTCTGTCTTGTGGCTGTCTAATATCTAATTCTGTCACTGAGTAAATGGGAAAATTCATCTTTTACTGTCAATGGCCATTCTGAGACTGTTTCTCTCCTCCTGCATGATATTCATGGTCAGAGCGATAATAACTGGAGGTTGACCACTAGTTCTTTGTCTGTCCTTGGTATCCACTTCTCCCGCAAGGAGAGAAAGAAAGGATGTATAAGTGTGATAAGTTGAATGTTTTAAGAGGAATGCTAACATTTGTGAGTGATGATGATAATGATGGATGGCTGTGATAGGACAATATGATGAGGGTGAATATAATTGGTGGCTGTTCAGGTGTTAACGTGAGAAGGTACCTTGAGGGAGAGGAATGTCCCAATTCTTTATGAGGGAAGCTGGGAGTCATTCTGACACAGTTGCTGCTTGAATGCGGCATGCTAGTCATCAACCTTGCACTGATGAAGGTCATTGAATCTCTGGGGTTCTTTGTCTGTCAGAAGCCACACTCCTGCTGTTCGGATCCTCAGGGACCTCCAGTCATGCCTAATTAGTTTTCATGGTGTTTACTTCCTCCCATCTGCTGGGAAAAGAAGCCCTCAGTGATCCATAACGATACTCAAATATCCAGGCACTGCCTTCCATCAATTGAGATTCCATCCCTTTAGTTGCTTGCCCTAGCCTGCTAGTTGTACACTTGATTCATTCCATTCCTCACCAGGTCCCTTTAAGTACTAAAACATCCACAATCAGATGTAGGTCATGATAACACCTATTCCCTCGGATTGCTTTGCAAACATAGAAGCTGAAAGCTATCATTTTGTTTCAGTAAAACAGCCACAGAAGAACCTGCTCCATAAAACTGAAGGTTCTTGACCTTACTACCGATCTCCCCCATTGTGAGAGAATTCAAACATTAAAATGCAGTCCACTGAGAACAAAAGCCCGGAAGTTCTGTTCAACCAAAATAAAACACTAATTCAGCCCCAGGCGCATTGTACCCAATTCTGGGAACTGCACTTTAAGCATGACATGAAGGCTTTGGAGTGGATACAGAAGAGATTTACTGGAATGGTTTCAGGAATGAGGGATTTACAGTTACGTGGATAAAATACAAAAGCTGGGCTTGTTCTCCTTAGAGCAGAGAAAACTAAGAGGAGATCCGATTGAAGTTTATAAAATCATAGTTTAGATGGGATAATTAAAGGGAGCCTGTTTTCAGTGCCCAAAGGTTGACAACTGGAGGGCACAGACTTAAAGGTATTGGCAAAAGAATTTGAGGCTACAATGAGAAAAACTTAAATATGGAATGAACGGTTACAATTTGGAATGTAGTTTCTGATAAGCTGCCAAACCCAGATTACGTAACATTTCTAAAGGGAAATTGGATCAATAGTTGAAAGTAGGAAATTTTGCAATGATAGGGGAAAAAAATACAGAGAAGTGGGACCAAGAGGAAGTTATTCAAAAGAGTAAGTGCAGACTCAATGACTGAATAGTGTCCTTTGCTACTGTTTTAATTTACAATTTTCAAAGTACTCACCATACAAGAAAGTTTATGATAGTGATGGCTTAGTTTTAACTGGTTTTAACTAAGTAAATAATTGCATAAAATTATTTACTTTCAGCCTTCATATCTTCAAGCTGGAAGGAAAACAGAAAATTCAGTATTATTGTTCATTATTAGGAAATAATTATTAGCTCATAATGGACTCAAATGAACCAGCAACTTATTTCAATACGATATTGCATAAAGTACTGTATCACAATTATGGCTTCTTTCTTTCCCCTTCTTCAGCTCCTCCCCCCTTCCCATACCTATTGCATTGAGCTGGTAATACCTGCAGATTAGAAAAACTGGGCTCGTTATAAAAAGAAAATCACTATTTTATTGACGCAGAGCCACATCAAGCTCAAGAGACTGGCACAATCTTCAAAGAGGAATATTGTTCGCTTCGTATCCGTTGGATGTGTTTGTTTGTGCTTGGATAGATTAAATACATTTGTGGATTAACATACATTTTTAAGGAGAAATCACGATGAACTTACACCTTTTAGCCCTTCCTCCAATCTCTTTCAGAATTAACTATTAGGAAATCAATGGGTAGAACTTAATGGTTTGAGTACAATACATTTTTCCTTACAGGCATAAAAAAATGGTTTAGACACTGTTTACCCATGTTTAAATTTTCATGTTGCCATAATAATAACTTCTCTAAAATGCTTTTGTACATTGGTTAATGAGACAAGAGTGTAATGGTGGATCAGCAACATAATGATATTTGCATGAATCCCAACATGTTTAAAATCCTCATTCATGAGCATGAAAATCGCTGGCAGGTTTAGTGCCCATTCTTAACTGCCCTTGAAAAAATGATGTTGAGACATTTTCTTGGACCACTGCAGCTCGTATGCTGCAGGTACACTCATAATGAGGGCAGAGATAGTTCCAGGATTTTAACTCAGCAGTAACAAAGAAATGATAACACAGCTCCCAATAAGCATGGAGGAGAGCTACCATGTGGTGGTGTAGCCATGTACACCTTCTGTCCTTCTCATTTTAGGCAGTAGAAGCCATGCAGATGGCCTAAAAGCCCTCCACTTCTTCCTCTCCCACAGGCCCGACCGATCCCCCTCCACCAATACCCTTATCCGCTTAGCCGAACTCGTCCTTACCGTTAACAACTTCTCCTTCAACTCCTCCCACTTCTGACAGACTAAGGGGGTGACCATGGGTACCTGCATGGGCCCAAGCTATACCTGCCTCCTTGTAGGATACGTGGAACAATCCGTCTTCTGCAGCTACACTGGCCCCATCCCCCACCTCTTCCTCCGTTACATCAATGACTGTATCGGCGCCACCTTGTGCTCCCACGAGAAGCTCAAACAGTTCGTCAATTTTACTAACACCTTCCACCCCAACCTTAAGTTCACCTGGGCCATGTCCGATACCTCTCTCTCCTTCCTGGACCTCTCTGTTTCCATCTCTGGCAACCACCTGGAAACTGATATCAATTTCTAGCCTACCGACTCCCACAGCTACCTAGACTACACCTCATCTCAACCACCTTCCTGCAAAAATGCCATCCCCTATTCCCAATTCCTTTACCTCCGCCGCATCTGCTCCCGAGATGAGGCATTCCACTCCCAAACATCCCAATGTCCTCATTTCTCAAGGACCACAATTTCTCCTCCACGGTGGTCGAAAATACCCTCGACCTCATCTCTCGTGTTTCCCGCAACTCATCCCTCACACCCCCTCCCCGCAATAAAAACAAAGACAGAATCCCCTTCATCCTCACGTATCACTCCACCAATCTCCGGATTCAATGCATCATCTTCTGCCACTTCCGCCACCTACAATCTGACCCCAGCACCAAAGACAATTTTCCTCCCCATCCTTATCTGCCTTCCGGAGGGACCATTCTCTCCATGACTCCCTCTTCCGCTCCACACTCCCTACTAGCCCCACCACCCCTGGCAATTTTCCCTGCAACCGCAGGAAGTGCTACACCTGCCCCTACATTTCCCCCCTCACCCCCATCCCACGCCCAAGAAAACCTTCCACATTAGATAGATGTTCACCTGCACATCTGCTAATGTGGTATATTGTATCTGCTGTTCCCGATGTGGCCTCCTCTACATCGGGGAAACCAAGCAGAGGCTTGGAGACCGCTTCGTGGAACACCTACGCTCTGTTCGCGACAAATGACTGCACCTCCCAGTTGCGAACCACTTCAACTCCCTCTCCCACTCCTTGGCCGATATGTCCATCCTGGACCTCTTCCAGTGCCACAACAATGTCACCCGAAGGCTGCAGGAACAGCACCTCATATTCTGCCTGGGAACCCTACAGCCCAATGGTCTCAATGTGGACTTTACAAACTTCAAAATCTCCCCACCCCCGATCTCATCCCAAGACCAGCCCACCTCGTCCCCGACTTCTTGACCTGTCAGTCTTTTCTCCCACCTATCTGCTCCTCTCACCTCACTGACCAACCCACACCCCCACTTCCTACCTTCTAGCCTCATCCCCGCCTCCTTGACCTATCCATCTTCCCTCCCACCTACCCACCCCTCCCTCCCAACTGACCAACCCCCATCCCAACTTCCCACCTACACTCACCTTTACTGGCTCCATCCCCGCCTCCTTGACCTGTCCGTCTTCTTTCTACCTATCTGCTCCTTTATCCACCTTCCATCATCGCCTCCCCATCTCTCTATTTATTTCAGAGTCCCTTTCCCCTCCCTCATTTCTGAAGAAGGATCCAGACCCAAAATGTCAGCTTTCCTGCTCCTCTGATGCAGCTTGGCCTGCTGCTCATCCAGCTCTACACCGTGTTATCTCAGACTCCAGCACTGGCAGTTCCTATAATCTCTCAGAAGTCATGGGTAGATAGATGCGGTTGAAGAAGGTTGGAAAGTTAATGCCATGTAATGTACAGTTTTTACACACCTTTGTCAATCTATGTTAGCAGTGAAATAAGTTTAATGTTTCAGGTGAAAAATGGGATTCCACTCAAGCTTTGTAATGAATTTCATCATTGCTTCTGGAACTGCACTTATCTAGGTGAGTCAGGAACATTCAGTGTTAAAACTGACTTGTTTGTTATAGATGGTGGACTGGCTTTGGAGAGTCAGGAAATGGGTTCATCAATGTAGAATTCAGTCTCTGGCCTTCTATAGTGTTTCGATGGCTATTCCAATTATAGTTCATGTTAAATAATAATCCTAGCATGTTGATGATGGGAGATGATATGTGGGCATTGCTATCGATTGTCAAAAGGATATTATAACATTCTCACTTTTTTGGGAGGTGTTAACTTTTCAGTACTTGTGTGGTGACCATGTCCTTGTAATTTATTAGCCTAAGCTTCTATTTAATAACAAGTCTTGTTACACACAGGCATAAACTGCATTTATATCTGACGAATTGAGAATGGAATATTGAAACTTGTCAACAATCAGCAAACATCTCCATCTCTAACCAAGATTCCCACTACTTTCAGTTCTTCTGCACACACCTCTGAGGTCTGTGCATGGCAGCGACTTCCAGGATTGGAGGTAAATGCTGTGAGTAATGGCAGCACACTGATCAGTGTGCGTAAACCCTGAAAGTGATTGCGTGCAGCCACACAGTTTAGAGGGAGTGCTGTTTCTGAATTTATGATGGAGAAAGTAATATCGATGAAGCAGCTGGAGATTGCTCAGTCTACAACACGGCACTGAGAAACACCGACAATATCCCAACACAGTATTCCCACAGTCCATAATCTCTCTCCTTTCGCATATCACACCCTTTGTTCATTTCACTCTAAAGCCCAGTTAAAGACAATAAGCATATAGATGACTTAATATTTCTCTTTGGAGATCTAAGTTCTGACTAGAAATCACAGACTTGAAGAATTGTGTAGAATTACAGGCTTGGAATGGATCTATTATTCTGCAAAGAATAACTGTTATTAAATAGGATTCTAATCCATAATTTTATGTGAAAGCTTTATGTGAATGTGTCACACTCACGACTCTCATCCCACCAATTACTCGCTCCCTATATTTCTATAATTCACACCCAATCAACTCAGAGAATTTTCAAAAATTTAAAGGGACAATTGTAATTTTGACCATCTGAAAGAAACTGAGAGGATGGTTTAATTCACAGTAAAATACAGTGTTTTACATTCCCATTTCCACTATCTTAACAACTCAGTTTTAGAAAGTAGTGAAGGCATCACAAGGCTCAATGATGCAATGACAATAAGTTGGATTTATGCAACAGTGTTAATATTGTGAAGTATCTGAATGCATTTTATGCATTATCGAACAAAATTTGGCACCAAGTCACAGAAAAATATTTTGGGGTGGAAAATGAAAACAAAAAACCCTCAGCAAACCTTAATTAAGAAGAATCCTAAAGAAAGTAGAGAGGTTGAAAGTGGAGATGTTGGTTAGGGTTTCCCAGTGCTTGGTGCCTATTCAGCAGAAATAAGTATAAATTAGAGTCCTGAGATGCAATTAGGACCACAATCTGTCTTCACACAATGCAAACTCACAGTAGGTACTACTTTCAGATTTTAAATAGGCCTTAGGTGGCTTGACAGAAATTGCATATTTGTGAGCAGAAAATTCTAAAGACCAAATCATTTTTTTCCTATATGTTTCATTGTTGATTGAAATGGAGAAAGGGCTATTTTTCAGCAAAGGACTGTAGAGAAGTTGCTGAATTTTGAATAAGTAAGTTATATTGTGGGTTGCGCTGAGACTGTTGCCTTGCTCAAGCAGTGGGGTGGCTGTTTATAGACAGGCCAGTAAAGGTCGGGTACAAAAAGTGAGATTTGGCAGGCAACAGGTTGCTGATTGATTTGTGGAATTGTGACCAGTTATGGATGACAAAGAGCATCAGCCTGGCAACGACTGTCTGATTGGTTCCTGCGTTGCTAAACAGATTGTGGATGTGCATTATATTAGCAGAAGCTTTTGGATTGCTGAAAGGGTAGATGATATACCTCTATCTGCTGTAAGCCTGAAGCAAGCCTATTCATTTTCTCTTCCGGTTGCTGGAAGTTGTTGCTGTTAACAAATAAGTCTATTTTCACTCATACCAATAAGGGCGAGAGGCATGATGTGAGAAGCCTAAACTCAGCAGGGCCATTTGAACTCAATGCTCAGTTCAACCAAACCCCATTATTTCTGCACCAAATATTTATCCCAAGGTACAGTTATGAAAATCTTTAGTGAAGTCTCAACTGCTCTTGAATGGTAGATAGGGTCTGCAGAACTGTCAAGTTGTGAAGTTATTTAAGTGCCCAGTCTTTTGTTCTTTTTTTTTAAGAAAAAAGGAAAGGTTGCTTGGTTGTCTGTGACAGTTAGAAAAAAAATCGAGCAACAAAGTTATTTCATTTCCCAACCCTTTAAATGAAATTCTTGTCTGAGCTGATACCAAAAAAAAGGGTCAGTCAGGGCTATTGTTACATCATTTTTATTGGTTGGCTCCTTTCCACAAAATACTATTATCACAGTAGAGGGTTTGTCATTTCACAATTTAATTGACAGCTCATGGAGGTATTTACCTAAAGACAAGTCACACTGGACTTGGGATGGTAACTCTTTCTCTCTATGCTATCTGTTTTTTTTTCAATTACAGATCTCCAGCATCTGCAGTATTTTACATTTAGTTAATAAGACAAGTTTTGCAAAAGATTTAGTGAGAGATCTCACTCAGTTTTGCAGCAAGAAATCCTCCAAAACACTTGACAAAACTGACACAGCCAAAAAAACTTAAGCAGCAGCCATGGATTTAATTTTATTTTGTTTTAACATGCCTCCTGAGGTTTGTCTGCTGTAGATTCTGGATGAGTTGGCATGGATAGTCTAAGGGTAGAGGGTGGTAATTGTGGTGCAGTTTGAAATATGTTGGTTCAATGTTGGGGCAATAATGGGTCATGTGAAAGGGTTGGGACATCAGTTGGCAAGAGATTTGGAGGAACCATTTGGCAAAGGTCATGGCTTGGCATGAGTGTGCAAGAGAAGTGGATGGGAAGGTGAAGGGCGGGGGCTAGTGGATCTAATGTCTAAGAGAGCTGGGGCAGGACTGAAGCAGGCCTTTAAGTAGACTGAAGCATGGCAATCCTGTACCTCTAAACTGTTTCCAGGAGTAGTGGGTCAAACATCACAAGAACCCTCAATAAATACACAAAGAGAGACATTTGTGATATCAGGGTACTCTGGACATTTTTCAAGTTTTAGGACCATTCATGAGTATGCATGAAGCACCCCGAACAGTGATCTGATTATGGCAGCTACTATCACATTGACCAGAGTTAATTCACTCTATTTGGATTCCAAGCTTGCACTATGTCCAAATTGCAGTGTCATATTTATGGGATTGTTGAAAAGGCCAATCTTTTTGCATGTGGAGCAAGAGGAATAGACCTCAATGTGTAAATTGATCACTGAAGGTAGACTTGCAGTTGCCAGTAGTAACATTCTTCGGCCAACTTCAGACTCAAAAATTTGAGCAACTTGTAAAGCCAACCAGTTAGCTCTCCTCCAGAGCAGCAGCACCATGAGTGATGTTTTCCATTTAGAGGATGCTGCTGTCAACCCAAAAAAAGACATTACTCATTGCATTGATAAGCAGAATGTGATATGTGCATTTCAGTGCCAACGCAATACCAGATGCAAGGCTCGATCCAGGCATCATGAGTCGATTTTATCTCCAAATAGAAAAACAGCATGGTAACGTACACCTGGTCAATGTTGGCTGCTTGTTTTTAATAGCAGTTGTATTTAACAATCTGGCAGGTCCTCTGCAGCATTATAGCTCTGACCCTTATGAAGGGCAGTATGGGCACATAATCCTCCACTGTATAGGAGGGGCACTCAGGCTTCTGGCTCCCATTCGGTGTGCCAGCTGAAGAATGAATAACCAGAGACCAGTCTTCGAGGTGGGGCGTTGGCTACATTTTGCCAGAGCTCAGCAGCTCAGTGAACATCTTTCAAAACTAGATCAACATCTGTGAACCACATGTTTGCTGCTGACTGTTTCAGATCTATCCAGCCAGGCCTGCTTAGTCTAGCAGCTGATCTCTTGCTACAATTGGAAAAAGAAAAACCCTCCTTTTCCTCATGGCATCAGAAGACCATGCAGCTGCAATCTCCCCAGCTCCAGGCCTGAGATTCTCTCATTTCTTCACCTTCTAATTTTGTCTGGACTGATGTTTGTCCCCTCAACCAGGCGCCACAGCAGTAGCTGTGCGGATGTAATTAAAGTGAACTCATACATGAGCAATTTCACCATTGTTTCTACCCTGCCAGTCACTAATTGACTGCTAAACCTGTCTCCATGGCAATTAAGAGGAGTCCACATGAAACTTGAGGCTGATGACAGTTTCGGTCTGGGGTGGCTTTGGATGCTGGAAACAGTCCCAGCCAGAGCCTGGGAAATGGGGACGTGGGGTGGGGTGGGTGGGGGTTTGCAAAGATACTAATAACTGAGGCCCATGCCATCATGGTTGCACAGGCTTTAACAGCACCAACTCATGTGCCAACCGATCAAGGCAAAGGCATCCTTCTCCATACAGGAGTGAGATGGAAATGTGCAAAGGTTGGGGGTGAGGAGGCTGTACATGTAGGAGGGAAATAAGAAGGCTACAAATGGTGAAGGAACAGTAAAATGAGGCTGGAACAGGTGGGCAAGAAAGGCACAACAAAGAGGAGAGAGCAGTTATCAACCTGTCAAAGCAATACTCCACAACCTGGGAACCACAAAAGCTTGAAATTAATGAGGTAATGTAGATCCTGAAAAATAATTTGGAATCTCTTGCTTAAGTCTGCATAAAGCAACAAGTTGCTATTTTGCGAGAAATATAGATGAAGTTATTGTAATCATCAGTGTTAATTGATAAATTTATTTCTGTGACAAAGATGTGAGATGCAGTAAGTAGGGTGGTAACTGTCTGGTCAGAATGCGTCAGCTTTGTGTATGTGCAATGGGAATACATTAAATGTGTGCTTATCAGTCTGCAGGTGGTATTTTTAGAGTGGTTCTTTTGTGTCGAGCTGTCAGTAATTTAGAAAAAAAGTGTTGCTAATTTATGCATGTTGTCTTGTGCCAATTAGAATACTGAGGTATCTGGGAAATTAATGTTTTTATTCTGTGTGCAGCTTTAACTGCTAATAACTGAAGATATTGATTAATTCTTTGAAGTCAGCTCCCATCTAAGTCCAAATACCCTATATGTCAACTCAGATATACAAGGTATTTTTATTGTGTGACTGCACCACCAACTAAATGAGTTTTTGAAAATGAAAGCAGCACCACTGAAAACTAAACATAACTTCCAAAATTATAAAGACGCCATCGAGAAAAATCTCGAGAACAGCCCTATAAAGTCGTTATAGTCCCAATTTAGAAAAGTGGAGTTGATTGCCTAATTTGAATGACAGAGTTGAGTGCAATTCTCTAGCTATTATCTTGTTGTAAAATGTACCATCTTGTAAACTTAGCTTTTGATGCACTTTGTAAGCAGAAGCAAATGTTGAACTTACATGATACAGACTGACCCCACGGTGATTATGGTTTACCATTCTGGGCACCAGAAGAATGGAAAGGCTTTGTAGAAAGTTCAGAAGGGTTTTACAAAGATGGATCCAGGGATGAGGGATCACAAAGAAGTTTGATGTTATTCTCCAAAGAGGCAAGAAGCCTGAGCAAGGTTTGATGGAGGTGTCTAAAATTATGAAAGGTTTAGACAGAATATGTAGAAACTGGAACAAAAACAGAAGTTTCTGGGAAAGCTCAGGAGGTCTGGCAGCGTCAGTGAAGAAAATCAGAGTTAACGTTTTGGGTCTGGTGACCCTTCCTCCGGACTCTGTAGAAACTGTTTCTAATAACTGAAGGATCGATTACGAGGTGGCCCAGATTTCACTTCATCTCAGTCAATTAGTAAAAGAATCAGAGGGACACAAGGAAAATCTTCTACTCAAACAGTGGTTAGGATTTGTAATGGACTCCCTCCCTGATGTTGAAGTGGATATAGAGTCAAATTAGTGTTTCAAAGGAAATTAAGTAAATACTTGGAGTTAAAAGTAAAAGAATGGATTAGGGTGGGGGGATGGTGGAACTGACTGGATCTCTCTTTCAACGAGCTGGTTCAAACTCAATGAGCTGAATGGCCTCCTTTTGTGCTAAATATTTTATTTGGACCCAATACAGATTGTACAGTTGCTTAACAGAGATTGTTGAGGGTTAAAAGATGGTGCAGAATGGGCAGGTAGATATGGAATCTGAAAAGAGAAGCACCAGGGCCCATGATTTCTCTTCCTGATCCTAGTTCTGACTGCCATTTGCTACACTTATATTACAATCCTCTGTCTTTTGCCTTCATTAGCATCTGTGACAGAAGTTAATGGCAATCAAAACGCTTATCTGCAGGTGCCACGTGTAAATTCTAATTCTCACCTACCATCACATAGGAATGTACAGGAGGCCTGGGAGAGACAGCATCCACCAATGCATGTGAAATATGCAAAAAAGGCAGGGCCACGTATCCAATTGCACAAGAAATGCAAACTCCCAGGGTGGAGTACATGACACCAACTGATTTCCTCAGAAGTTCAGATCTGCAAGAAGATGATAATTTAGTTAATAATCGCACAGCACCAGGTTGTAGTCCAACAGGTTTATTTGAATCCATAAGCTTTCAAAGGGCTGCTCCTTCATCTCTCTTTTCCAGCTTCACATCTATTGATTCAGAATTCTTAGTCTCTGACCTGCTTTTGTAGCCACAAGGTTTATGTGACAAGTCCAGTTGAGTTTCTGGTCGATGATAACCCATTAGTGATGGTAACACGTTTAATTGTCAAGGGGCAGTGATTCAACTGTTTCTTACTCGAGATGGTCATTGCCTGAAATTTGTGCGGTGCAAATGTTACTTGCACTTCTCAGTCCCAGCCTGGATATTGTCCCAGTCTTGCATTTGAACATGGACTGCTTCAGTATCTGAGGAGCCATGAATGGTGCTGAATATTGTGCAATCATCAGCGAACATCCCCAGTTCTGACCTTACGATGGAGAGAAGGTCATTGATGAACCAGCTGAAGATGGCTGGCCCAGGTTCTGAGGAGTCATCAATGGTATTAAGCAATGTAAAACCGTCAGTGATGAATCATGTAAAAGGTGAATTGCAGTGACTCACCAAGATTTCTTTTGACAGCTTCTAATAAATCTGTAGGCTCTTCCTTATAGGACACAGGCTGCTGACACGTGGGTATGCCACTAGGTACACATTCCCATGCCAACCCAGACATCATCCTGACTTGTAACAATATTGCTGCTTTATTGGCATTCCCATAGAGACTGCTAAAATGTGATCTTCCATTTGATACTTGGAAAGATACCAAAATATTTACATTAAGACTTTCCATGTAACATCCAGACTCAAAGCACAACTGGGCAAGTTCTATTTTTATAGTCATCAAAGTTAACTTTAAACTACAGACAACTGTTTTTACCTTTTACTTTTAAAACAACTAAATAAAACTTTACACTGTACCTTAAGTTGATATTCCATTCTCCCAGATACAGTAATATGTTTACTCTGTTGATGTCTAGAATGTATGGGTTGTCTTACATAAAAGATTGGATAGACTAAGTTTGTTTCCAGTAGAGTTTAGAAGAGTGAAAGATGTCTTGATTACTGACTGTAAGATCCTAAATTGTCTTGACAAGGACAACATGAAAAAGATGCTTCCTCTTGTGGGTGAATCCATAGCTGGGGGAACTGTTTAAAAATTGGGGATTTTGTTTTAGGACTGAGCTGAGGTTCTTTTTCTCCAGAGGACTGTGCAATTTTGGAGACCTCTATTTGAGAAGGCGATGGAGGGGTGTTTATTGAACATCTTGTAAAGGAAAGGTAAATTGGTTCTTGTTCGTCAAGGGACTCAAAAGTTTTTGGGAGTAGGTGGGAATTGGAATTCAAAACACAAACAGAAATTGCTGGTGAAACCCAGCAAGTCTAGTAGCATCTGTGTGGAGAAAGCATCAGATGAAAAATCCCCGGACTTGAAACGTTAACTCTGCTTTCTTCCCACAGATACTGGAAGACCTGCTGAATTTCTCTAGAAATTTCTGTTTTTGTTTTTGGCCCAGTTTTTCATGTATAACTGAGCCACCAGTTGGCTTGACTCAGGCTGTAATCTCCAGAAAGAAAAGCACCCTCGCTAGCAATCTGAGTTGAGTGCCTATTCAAGAGCAAGATGCAGTCAGGGAATTCCTGCGGTGTCTGTCTGGTACTTCTTGCATATGTGGTGGTTACCTATTCCTTCTTTGCCTGCTTGTTCATAGCCTGTGGTTTAGCCATTTCTTGAAATGGGTTGTGCATGTAACTATAAGCCCCTTGAATTTGCCAGCTGCTACTCAGCATTCAAAATAGAGTTTGAGCTCCTCCAGCTGACGACAATTCCACACATCATCCATATGTTTAAATACCCCTTGACTTCACTATTCCAGAGACATCTGACTGTTTCCTGCATTTATTTCTCTGTAACCCTGACGTAACCCAAATTCTAAGAACAAATTACTGCAGATGCTGGAATCTGTACTGAATGCAAAAAATGCTGAAAATCACAAGTGGTCAGGCAGCATCCATGAAGAGGAAGCAAGCTAACGTTTCGAGTCCAGATGATTCTACTGTCCAAGACCACACTGAACTTATCAGAACCATTCACTCAGAGACCATACGTTTGATCAAGCAACACTTTGTTTTTTATATATTTCGCCTTGTTTTCAAATGCCTCTTCAGCTTCATTCCTTTCTGCCTCTTTAATCTCATCCAGCCCCACAACTTTCCCCATGCTACAACAGTTAATTCTGACCCCTTCAGCATCAAAGATTTTAATTGTTCCACCACTAATAGCCATGAAATCAATTGGCTGGGCCTCAAGTTCTGGAATTTCCTCCCTAAGCCTTTCTGCTCCTTCAACTTTTGATTCCTCCTAAAATATAATCCTGAAAGCCTACCTCTTTGGTTAAACTTTTGAACATCTGTACAAATGTTATATTTTCAGGATCAGTGCCATATTTTGTCTGAGAATGAATTGGTGAAAATCTTGGGATGCTTGAAGGCACTATGTTTCCATAAATGTTGCTGTCACTGTTGTAGAAGTTATCCTGTTATTGTATGTGAAATGAAGATTAAAATCTTTTAACCACACTAGAAACTTTTGTTTTTTGTTACTGTAAATGAATATAGTTTGTTTAGGACAATTATATTGCACAATAAATTAGAACTTAACCCATTACCATTGATGGATAAATGATCCATAGTTCCACCAATACTCAATAGCAACATGAAAAGACGCTTACTTCTGTTCATGAATTTGACACTATAATACTAAGACTATAATATTTTGGAAATTACGCTGTTCTTGGAACATTTTAAATTAAATGAATTAATTACTTTAAGCTCACTTCTGGATGTTGGCTCTTCTGTTCATATATGGACCAAGTCTGTCATGAAGCTGGAGGCAAATGTTTCTTGCAGAATCCTAACTGAGCACTTTGGAGACAGACCTGCCAATCTTGATTTTGAGTGGCGAGAGTTCTCAGTCAAGTTAAACATGTGTTATCACAGTAGGGTGCGCAAATTTTGAGTATTTCCCAAGCTGTTATGGCTTCAAGGAACATGATAAGTTATGAAGTTCTCATCTGTTTAGCTGACTTCAGAGCAAAATCTGTATTCTTACACAGTGTTCAAAATGAAATGTAAACAAGCAGGTCATTACTTCTCCAAATTTTCCTTCTGGCTGTTACTTGCGATGTTGGATTAGTGCTGATTTTGCAGGACTTGGAAACACAGAGCAGTCTGTAGGTCCTGAAGCTGTCACTGGTCTTTTTACATATTGTGGTCAACCCACAGACCAGTTCCCACAAAAAAACACTCCTCACTTTTAAAGAAGTAGCTATTCCATTGTGTTAAAGTCACAGAACACACTCATCATATATGTAGCTGCTGTATCACAATGATTGAATTGTTTATGAACTTTCCTACATCCAACTTTTTCATAAAAATAAGATGCTGCTTGACCTGCTGTGTTCATCCAGCCCCATGCTTGTTATCTCTCATTAAAAACCTGTGTTCCTTTCACATTAAATATATAAAATTGAACTCATTTTATGTCTACATCAAATTAGAATCGGTTTCTTTTAATATGAACGTTTATTTAATTTAGTCCACCCATAGTTGAACATAGCAAAACAGTGAATATGAATTTATTATCAGAATCTCTCCATCAACCTCATCAAAATGAAGGAACTGCTCATTGGCGTCAGGAAGCAGAGTGGAGGGAAGGCCCCTGTTTGCATCAATGGTGCTGAGGTGGAGATGGTCGACAGCATCAAGTTCCTATGAGCAATGATCACCAGCAACCTGCCCTGGTTCACCGACGTCAACATGATGGTCAAGAAAGGACAACAACGCCTCTACTTCCTCAGGAGGCTTAGGAAATTCAGCATGTCCACAAAGACCCTTACTAATTTTTATAAGCGCAGCATAGAAAGCATCCTATTTGAATGCATTACATTGTGGTATGGCAGCTGCTCTTCGCAAGACCACAAGAAACTACAAAAAGTTTTGAACATAATCCAGTCCATCACACAAACCAGCCTTCCATCCATTGTCCTCATCTATACTTTCCGCTACCACAGGAAAGTAACCAACATAACCAAAGAACCCTACTACTCCAGTAATACTCTCTTCCATCCTCTTCAGTTGGGCAGAAGATATAAAAGTATGAATGCACGTACAAACAGATTCAAGAACAGTTTCTTCCCTGCTGTTGTTAGACTTTTGAACCGGCCTCTCAAATATTAATGCTGATCTCTCTCTGCACCTTCTGTGTGGCTGTAATATTGTATTCTGTACGCTATCCTGCCACCCTGTTACAATTTGTATGGTACAACCTGCCTATATAGCATGCAAAACAACTTTTCACTGTATCTCGGTACATGTGATAACAATAAACCAAATCAAATCAAATTTAAACACAAAGAAAATAACTGTTCAGGTTAGTAAATCCTGAAGGTTGGTCATGCTAATATTATGTCTATTTGCTTTCTGATGCTAAATGGTTTATATTAGAAGTGCCACAGATTGCAAATCCATATGACCTACAATCTCTGGAGATTCAACAGCAAAGGAGATCAGTTTTGGGGTTGATGCAGTCATTGTGTCTCCATTTGCAACTGAATATACTTTTATATTTGCTGCTCTTTCAATTTTCATGGAAGTGGAGTGACATTTTTAGCTCAGCTTCTTGTATTTATATTGCTGAATTGACCACTGTGTAGCAGCAATAGAATCTGGACGAGGTTATGTGCCCACCACCTTGCGCCAACTTAGAATGAGAAGGCAGGGGAATGTATGAAATTTCATTCCCTTCTTGCTGGTCCATGCAGTCACCCACCCCCAAAAAATTGTAAGTTACTTGTGACAAGGAAGGGGTTGTGAGGCCTTTCCAACCTGAGGGCCAATTGAGGCCCATATTTGCCAAACCTAGGCTTTGATCTGAATCAGGAAACACCCATGCTAGCTGTGCAGACTGGCAAGGTCTACTGGTTATTCTAGCGAATCATGAGAGAAGAAGCATTCTTTCTTTATGAGCCCCTGTTGCCAGCAGCAACCCACCCCAGGGCCCCTACCCTGTAATTTCTACATGCCCTGGCCTGTTCCTTCTGTGCTACATCCCATCACTAAGCACTGCTAGCCTGCCCACCTTAAAGTTCAGGCTCTATCACACAGCACACCTTTTAAAGCACTATAGCGGCTTTAGGAGAACAACTTCTCCTTTAACTCTTTCACTTTCTTCATGTCAAAGGTATGGTTATGGCACGTGCATGGGTTCTGAAGAAGGGTCACTGGGTCTCTCCACAGATTCTCCCAGACCTGCTGAGTTTTTACAGCAATTTCTGTCTTTGGGCCCAGTTATGTCTTATCAATTTATCTTTTAATTTCCATCCTGCTGTAACCTTCACCTGGTACACCTTCGTTTCTTCCTTTCCCTTCCCTTCCTCAACATTTCTGTTGCCATTTCTGGGGATAGGCTGACCACCAATATCCAGTATATACCCACTGCCTCCCACAGTTACCTTGACTATGAATCCTCATACCCTACTTCCGGTAAAGACTCTATTCCATTTTCGCAGGTTCTCCATCTCCATTGCACCTATTCTGACTATGCCAACATCCATGGCGGGGGGCACTCAGAAATGTCCACCTTCTTCCTCAACTGAGGATTCTCCACCACCATGGTTGATAGAGCCCTCAGTCATGTCCGACTCATCTCCCACACTTCAGTCCTCGCTCCTTCTCATTCCTCCCACAGCGCTGATAGGGACCCTCAGCCTCACCTACCATTCCCCAGCCTCCTGACCCAAAGGATAATTAAACTGTCATTTCGGTCAGCTCCCATCGGATGCCTCTATTAGTCACATATTGTCCTCCCCTCCCCTGTCAGCTTTCGGCAGGGACTGTTCCATCTGGGACAACTTGGTCCACTCCTCCTCCACTCCCAACATCTCCTCACACCTTCCAATTGCAGAAGGTGTAACACCTGCCCATTTGATTCCTCTCTCCTCAATATCCAAAGCCCTAGACACACCTTCCAGGTGAAGCAGTGATTTACTTGCATTTCACTCAAAGTCATTTACTGCTTACAATGTGGTGTCCTCTACACTGAGGAGAAAAAATGCAGATTCGGTTATCGCTTTGCAGAACACCTACATCTAGTCTGCAAAAATGACCCTGAGTTTCCTGTTTCCTTCCACTCCAACAATCACTAAGTTCCTGGCCAACATCTTTGTCTTGGGCTTGCTACAGTGCTCCGATGAAAGGCAACACAAGCTGGAAGAACAGCATCTGATTTTTCACTTGGGAACTCTGCAATCTTCAGGGTCAATATCGAGCTCAATAATTTTAGGGTCTGAAATCCTTTTCCCATGTCTCCCAACCCCCACACATTGGACCTTATCAACACATGGACAATTACCACAAACAACCCATTGTCAGCCACTGATGGTCCTCATTCGCAGTTATTCATTCCTCCAGGCTGACCTTTACCCATTCTTCTGTCTGGCCAACTGGTTTTCTCTCTCTTTGGTATCCATCTCTCCCTGTCATTTACTCTCCACCTTCCCCACCTTCCCCACCCCTGTCTCACCCCATCTCTAGCATGTAAACCAAACATTTCCTGGCTACAATCAGTTCTGAAGGAGGTCACTGGACTGAAATGTTAAGTCTGCTTCCCCTCCATAGATGCTGCCAGATTTGCTATTTTGGATTCCTAACCTTATCATAGTTCTTTGTGCTTTTTATAAGGTTGTTAGAATTTTAAATAGTAGTTATATGTTCATAATTATTTACCTGCTGATGCTAGAATCTATTTATTTGTAATCAACAGAAATTTTTGTTAAGTACAGAATCCTGTTCCATGTTTTCTGTCAACCTGGGTCTGAAAATGCAGGTAAATTGTGAAATTCTGTCTGCATTGGTAAAAGCTTTAACTTTTGTGATGACTCCAGTAATAGTGGAGCTTAATTTCCAATCTGCTGTAAAAATGGACAAAACTAACCTTTGTGTTAATTGCATACATCTGTTGCAAATGCTCAATTTCAGTGGCTTCTGGAAGAAAACAGGACAATGGACCTTGCCTTAGGCAAAGAGAAGGCAAAATCGGGAGAAGCCTCCTGCGAGAATGCTCCCCGAGTTCTATTACATTCTGCCTCATGTTAAAGATTATCTAATTCCCTCACTATCAATATAGAAACACAGAAAATAGGAGCAGGAATAGGCTATTCAATCCATCACATCTACTCTGCCATTCAGTATGATCATGGCAGACACTGGATATCTACAGCATACTCCCGCTCCTCCCTGATACTCCTTGATGCACTTAGCCTCTAGAAAACTGATTCCTTTCTGAAAAGTATTCGTGACTTCAGGGTAGAGGATTTCACAGGTTCACCACCCTCTGAGCAAAGAAATTCTCTGATAACATCATCATTCATCCTAGTCCAGAAATAGCCTATCTTGTATCTTGCAACCATGACCCCTTAGTCTGCAACCACCCTACACACATCTGCCACCACCACTTGACACAACCACATATACCAGGAGATTTACTGAAGGTAATCAGACAGCACTTTCCAAACCCATGACCACCTCCATCTAGAAGGATAAGGGCAGCAGATAAATGGGTATACCAACAGCTGTAAGCTCCCCTCCAAGCCAATCACCATCCTGACTTGGAAATATATCTCCAATCCTTCAGCGTCACTGGGTCAAAGTCCTGGAATTCTCTCCCTAATGGCACTATAGGTCAACCTACAGCACATGGACTGCAGTGGTTTACAAGACAGCTCACCACTACCTTCTCAAGGGCAGCTATCAAGGCCAATGTCCCATGAATGAATAAATAAATAAAAAAAGTCACCCTATCACGCCCACATCTGGTCTGTCCAGCCCTGTCAAAATTTTTTTTGTATTTTTTGTTTCAGTAGGGTTTCCTTTCCTTCTAAACTCCTGTGACTATAAGCCTCATTGACCTAATTTCTCCTCATACAACCAGGAATCTACTGTGAATCTTCATTGGCCCCCCTTCTCTGGCAAGCAGATTGCTTTTAAGTAAAGAGAACAAAAGTGCAGACAATACCCTCGGCAGGGTCTCAGAGAGGCTCTTTTCAGCTGCAATAAGACTTCCTTGCTCCTGTACTGAAACCTTCTTGCAATGAAAGCCAAATAAATGACTTGTTTTCCAAACTGCTTACAGCATCTGCCTGTTGACTTTCTGTGACTGTGTACAAAGACACCCAAGTCCCTTTGTACGTCAATGTTTCCCAATCTATCACCATTGAAATTATACCTTGCCATTCTGTTTTCTCTCGACAGTGGCCAGCTTCACACTTATCCATGTTACACTGTATCTGCCATTTGTTTGCCCACTCGCTGTCTAAAATACGGTGAAGGTTCTTTACATCAATGTCACCACTCACAGTCCTATCTCGTTTTGTATCAAGGAGCTTTAAGTTCCTTGACTTGACTACTGTAATCGCTCAGCATCCTCAGAACTGTGCTGAACTACTATGGGCTGCACAAATACAAACAGTTCCCATATATTCCCTTTACAGGAAGAGGTCTTTTACATTTCACTTGTGCACTATCCCATATCCCGGAATGTTTGACTTGGCTATGGAGACCCAGGTCAGGGGAAAATCTTTCCTTTCTGCCCTCTCCAGACTTAGTCTGCATTTCTCCATTTTCCACCTGTGCTCCTGAAATAAATATTTGGAGCCTTCATTGTGATATGCAAATGCTCGGTGTACACTTCACTGGGTGTTGCAAAAAAACTGTGATCGCACACAGTGCTGACAATGTGAGATGACGAGAGGTGTATTGACGGAAGACCAGCATCTCATGGGCAGCTATCAAGACCAATGTCCCACGAGTGATTAAATAAAAAAAAGTCACCCTATCATTCCCACATCCAATCTGTCCAGCCCTGTCAAAATTTTCCGTATTTCCTGTGATCAGAAAAGTTACTACTTTTCATTCCAGGAAATTATATTATGTGCAACATAATTAGTCTTCAGGAAATGTGACAGTGATGGCAGTGGTTATATATTTACAAAAGTGCAGGCTTGATAAACATAATAGACGCTTTACTGTTTCAGAGATAGTAGGAACTGCAGATGCTGGAGAATCTGAGATAACAAGGTGTGAAGCTGGATGAACACAGCAGGCCAAACAGCATCAGAGGAGCAGGAAAGCTGACATTTCGGGCCTTGACCCTTCTGCAGAAATGGTTCTGCAGAAGGGGCGAGGCCCGAAACGTTACTTTTCCTGCTCCTCTGATGCTGCTCGGCCTGCTGTGTTCATCCAGCTCCACACTTTGTTATCTCATAGATACTATACTACCGCGTTACTCTTAAAATGTTTTCTCCTTTCTCTCCTCAATACTGAACGCAGCTGGAGTGGAGGGACCCTGCTCATTGTAATGCTGTGGTGAAAGTGATAACTTTAGCAGTTGTCCATTGGGGATTGGAGCCTACTGAGAGTCACCTACTGAGATGTGGATACATCTTGCTTAGGCTGACCTGCTGTAGGAAAAGAGGTCATTAACAGTGAGGAGGTGGAGAGGCTGGGCACTTCTGGAATATTCTGAGATAAAGTTCCTGGGATTCAAAGCTGGCGTTCCTCCCTGTGGTTGCTGTCAGTCCCTGCTTATGATTAAAAGTGAGGTGCCTCATCCCCCTCTCACCTTGCCATGGATGCTGTGTGATGGAGTGTTCGAAAATGCTTATATCTGTCAGTAACTGAGTGAGTGTTCTGTGTGTGGTTATCTGAAGCTATTGGTAATGTTTGCATGGAGGGAACCAAGAACTTGCATGCTGGACCCACAACAGAAGACTGAACTTGGATGGAATCATCCACCTTTTGCTCTTGAATCACTACCTCATGTTCCTATCCCCAGTCCTGCATATTCAACTTGTAACTTATAGACTAGTACAGAGACACAGCATCTGCATGGGCCTGAGCAACTGCTTGGTCTTTAACAGTCCTCCAAATGCAAGAAACCGTAGGCATTGCTTTCTCCACTGGCTGTAGACTCATTGGATGACATGATGGCTCAGTGGTCAGCACTGCTGCCTCACAGTGCCAGGAACCTGGGTTTGATTCCAAAATGGGGTGACAGTTTGGAGTTTGCACATTCTCTCTTTCTCTGTGTGGGTTTCCTCTGAGTGCTCCGGTTTCCTCCTAAGGTCCAAAGATGCACAGGTTAGGTGGATTGGCCATGCTAAATTTGCCATTGTGTCCAGGGATGTGCAGGTTAGGTAGATTAACCATGGGAAATGGATGCTTACAGGGAGTGGGTGGGGGGAGTGTGGTTCTAGGTGGGATGCTGTTTGGAGGGTTGGTGTACATTCAATGGGCTAAATGTCCTGCTTCCGCACTGTAGGAACTCTATGATTCTATATTTGTAACGTGTTCACCAGCGCACGAAACTGACCATATTCTAGATGGTATAGACCTACTTAGGTGAATGCCTGTGCAGTAATGAAGGGTATTGGTGTATGCTGTATCCTTCGAGGTATCAGAAACTTTCTCCTCAGAGGTAGTAGTGGTATAGTTGCTGGGGTAAAGTTTGGTGTTTTGTGCTTTATTCTCTTCTAGTGCCTTTTGGTACCTGAAGAAGTGAAGAGAGCATGAAGAAAAGAGATTGATGGACAGAAAATCCTGGCAAACAGAAGGATCATCTCAGCTGACCCTATAGACTGGGGCCATTGAATTGATCCCCCAGATTTTTTTCTTCCATCCACCTTCAACACCAAAGTTGTTATTTTTGCCTGTCTATCGATATGCATGGAGGAAAATTTTAGAAGGAGACTGAAGTTCAACTAGTGTACTTATATATTGACATCTGTGAATGGAATCTATTTATTTGTAACAAATATTAATTTCTTTGTGTATACAAACCTGGTCTGTGCTTTCTGTTAGCCTGGGTCTTTCCAGAACATTATTACACATTTTTAACTTTTGTGATGAGTCTGGAAATAGCAAGTGACCCTTCCTTAGTTCGCTCTTCTGTTGTGGTTCTGGCATGCAAGGGCTTGGTTCCCTCCATCAAAGATCTCCAATAGCCTCAAAGGAAGGGTCACCAGACCCGAAACGTTAAGTCTGATTTCTCTTCACAGATGCTGCCAGACCTGCTGAGCTTTTCCAGCAACTTTTGTTTTTGTTCCTGATTTATAGCATCTGCAGTTCTTATGATTTCAGGCAGACTACCCCCAGAGAGGCATTTCAAAGTTTCTACGGATTATCCAGGATATTTTGAAATTGAGACAATGAGCCTTTTGGTGTAATATTAGTAAATAACAAATGTGAAGCAAAACATCAGGTTTTGTACTGCATTTAAAAAATGGCACTAGAAATGTCAAGCGATTGTTGTCCCTGATAAGTCAATTGGTCTTAAGTCTTATGTGAAATTTTAAAACTGAAGCTGATTGAACTGTCAAGTAAACCAAAGGTAGTGTTGCCTGGCAGAGCTAAGAAGGTAGAAATAAATGAGGTATTAGCGTGGCACTTAGGATTGGTAGACATACAAGAGAGACCAGTTATTCTGTGAAACAAAACAGTAGAATCGGGTGATATTTAGCTAAGACTGAATCAATTTGAACATGAAGAATAAATGAAGAAACTGGAGTTGGCAGAAAAAGGCAAAAATAAGGCAGAGCAAGACGTAGAAAGAGAGGGGAATTGAAATGACTATAAACGAAATTGAATTGAGAAGGCTGGAGCTAAAGATTTGAGGGAGACAGAGAAATAGAAATGTGAAGTTAAAAAATAATGCAGTTGAAGAAGGAGATACCAGCAACCATAGAAGGCTCTGATTGAGAAATTTTCAGTCATAATTTAAAGTCTGGTAAGGAACTGTCAGGTTTGTACAAATCCTGACTAAGTTTGAGGACAAGAATACGGGGGAATTCTTTATTCTTTTAAGAAAATAGTTCAACAAATGAATTGGGTAAAATAAAACTGGACAAGGCTCATGTAGAGCGAGTTGATAAGTAAACCTCATGAATTTTATGCTTCACTGTCAGAGCTGTTTTCTCAAGATAAAAATACTGTAAAATAAAAGCTATATTGGTTGCATCTGACTTAGTGCCTGAGACAAAGGTTTTGAAATTTAGGAATGAGGATGAAGCAAAATAATTTTGACAGGTGAATTTGAGCATTAGTAGCTGAAACTAGAAAGTTAGTAGAGTGACCTATTTGATAAATACTCCTGATTGAATGAAGAAAAATCAATGATGTCACATTGTTGATGAGGTATCATCATAAGGATGGGGATAAAGAGGATCAAATGCATCAGGTTGTAAGAGTAAAGGTGAAGTCACCATAGTCCCAGAGGACAATAGGGTTGTTCTCTCATGACAGACGACTATTGATGTCAATGATATGGGTTCAATTCTTGCAAAGTGTGAGGGTAAAACAACAGTGGGGAACTAACAGAGACAAGAAGAGGGAGGTGGAAGAAGATGTGAATGGTTCTCAACGTGAACCTCCTACAATTTGATTAGCTAATATAGAAATAGTGTGAGAGTTAGACCTGTGATGTCATATTCATAGGAAAACTCAATATGCAACAACCACCTGACCAACCCACACAAACACTTGCCTTCACACATGACTCCATTGATCATCAAACTTGGAGACTAGATGTAGACCCCACCATGGTCACTGCTTGTAGTTGTTGGGACCAGAGATTTGTTGATATTTTGACAGGCCAGCAATTCTCAGAGGCAGGACTTCCTCTCCAAACAAGATGGCCCCAACACCAGCCAATTAACATTAGATATTAAATTGGGATGACTTGATCAGGTAGAAGCAAACTTGCCTTCTACATTTTCACTGGGCTTTAGAATAACCACCCATCCCCTTATAAATACCATCACATGATTCTAAACATTAGCCTGTTCTCATAGGGGAACTAGGATAATGTAATTCCACTTTCTGACAAAAGATTTCAGATCATGCTAAGTAAGAAAAAGACAAGGAGATTTGTTAGCGTTAGCCTTAAAAGGAAGGCTAAGGGTCTCTGGGCAGCATTATTAGAAGGTAAATTCAGTTTCTATAGTATGAGAAAGATGTCACCCTCCAAAATTAGCAAGCAATGCAACATCTTGCAGAATTTTGTCAAGTGACTGATGTTCTTATTTCTTCAGAGTCACGCCTTGGTCTTTCTAAGATTATAATGGAATACATTGGGCATGCATTCATTGAAATTGGCATAGGATCTATTGCGTCTCTGTGATTTTTAACAGCCACTGAAACAGAGACAAGCAGGTGGAAAATAATTACTTGGATAAGACAGTATAGGATTGGTAACAAACCAAGTATCAAACAAAGAGGAAAATAAACGAGAACTCAAAGATTGACCTTCAGGAAGATAATAGAACAGAAATAATGAGAATATTAAGGTAAATAATTATTTGTTGTACTTTATTGATTTTGAAATGCATACTGATACCAGGTCTTCTTTCATCCATCACAACTAATGCCCAACAAAGGAAGTGAAGATGATCTCAGAATATATTACATCTTAGTCTGATCTTCAAATATTGATGGAAAATAGGAGCACAAGAGCTTTAAAAATTATTTTATGGACATCTGTTATCATTTGCTGTACACCCTTAACTGTCCTTGAAGTTAGTGCCTTGCTAGGCTCAGAGTCAACCACAATCTGTGGGTCTGGAGTCACATGTGGGCCACACCAAGTAAGGATTGTAGATTTCACTTCCCAAAGGACATTAGTGAACTATATGGGTTTTCACAATACTTGATGAAAGCTTCACGGTCACCCTTTGCTGTAAAAACATCTTTAATTCTAGATTTTGTGAACTGAATTTAAATTTCACCAGTTGCCCCAGTGTAATTTGAACTCACATCTGCAAAGTATTAGCCTCAGCATACTAATCCAGTAGCAACACCTACTATACAACTGTGAAAAGAACAGTTTAATAACACGATTACCATTTTAGATATAAATCCACGAATTTTAAATTCTTCCTGTCCTTTATTTGTCCATGGGATGTAGGCACTACTGGTAAACAAGCATTAATTGTCTATCCCTAATTACTTTTAAGAAGATGGTGAGGAGCTACCTTCTTGAAATGAGGCAGTCCCTAGTGTGCAGTTCCTTTAGTCCATTGTGTGTAATCACTTTAGTCCCTGCAGTCCCTTTAGGTGTGTGGCACCTAAAGTTCCTTTAGGATTGAAGCTCAGAATTACGACCCAAGAAATACTGAAGGAAGGGGAGCATAGTTCCAAGTCAGGATGATGGATGGTTTCGAGGTGGACTTGCAGTTGGTTGTACTCCCATCCATCTATTGTTCCTGTCCTCTCGGCAGAAGAGGTCACAGGTTTGGAAGATGCTGTTAAAGAAGTCTTGGTAAGCTGCTACAGTGCATCTTGTAGACGATATGCAGGTCTGCCCCTGTATTTTGGTGGTGAAGTGAGTAAATACTAAATGTGATGGTTGAAGTGCCATCAAGCAGGGTGATTTGGCCTAGAGTCTATCCAGCTCCCTGAATATTATTAAAACTGCACCAATGCAGGCAAATCACTCCTAACTTGCTTTTTTTTCTGGATGGTAGGCAGTCACTGGGGACGCAGGATATGTGTTACCATCAAATTTTTAGTCTCTTAAACCTTTGGTCAAACTTCTTTTGGGGATTTCAGGAATGGTACTGCCATTAATCAACAGAGGAGATGGTTAAATTTCACTCCTGTTTGAGGTAGTCATTGCTTGACATATGCTTCACATGAATGTTACTGCACTTACTTGATATTGTCCAGGTCTCGATGAATTCAGACAGAAACTGCTTTAGTACCTGATGGTCTTTGTGCAGTCATCAGTGAAAATCACAGACTTGACCTTTTGAAGGGAAGTTATTAGATGCAGTGTTTACAGAAGTGTAAACTGTTACTGCTTAAATTACAACCTGGTGGAAGGCCAAGTTAAGCCCTAACACATAATTGCAGTTGAAATTTCAACTTCTGATAATTAGTGATTCTAAATGTGGTTAAGACACAAGAGATATTGGTAGATCAGAGATGCACAAACTATCTTGGGCAAGTGTTCCTGTACAAGAAACAACCCAGATAAATGTATAAACAATTTAATTGGTGATTAATTATTCCTAGTATGCATTTATACCCAACTCAGCACCATAACTTATTTACAGAATAATAAATAATTATATGTGCTAGCAATGCAGGAAGAACCAACCTTTTTTAGCTAACTGGACAATTTGAAAATGTAAATTCCTCTTCTGAATTCTCCAATTAATAATTTTCCATTTCTTTATCTTAATGGTGAAAATATTGTAACCGGTGAATAGTAAGACAGAATTATTACCTTGTTGTATTACAATAAATAGCAGCCCATGTTACAGAGGCTATTTCTGGTTAAAAAAAAAGGTCTGGCTAATGAATACGATTTCAGAACACTTAGTTTTAAGTGTTGTTTAGAATATTGCACAAGTGTCTCTGTGGAAGACATGCATTAAGTGGTGAAATATGTTGCTTCTAATTAACTCTGGTGACATCTCTTTACAATAAATATTAATCAAAGGTCCAAGACTAGTCAGATCTGATGTCATTAGAGAGCTGTCAAACAGAGCTACTTCAGGATAAGTATAATTGAACAGTTAACGGTATATTAATACTTGCAATATTTGGTTTGAACATTGTCTTTTTTTAACCTGCGTGTCAGTTGGTAATTATTTCTTCTCTCTTTCTAATCATTTGACTGTCCATAGATTATTGCAGTATGACCACTACAATTCATTTTAATCGTACAGAGTTGAATCTCTTGTTTTGGTAAGTTCAAGTTGCATCGAATTTTTTGAGCAATTCTAACTGCACGATCTAAGAAGATTTCTCAGTGTAGCTTATCAAATGCTCTTTATTACCTATCTATGCCACCCCATGGCGATTCTCAAATCCAACTTTAGCCCCATCTCACTATGTGCTGTTCCCAGATCAACTCCCCAACTCAGTGGGTATCTGCTGAAGGCTGGCATCCTCACATCCAAACAATATATAAAAAGCTGCTGTGTACCTGATGAATATTGGAATCCTGGAGCCTCCCTCTTCAGTCAAGGATGTTTCCACTAAATGCCAGAGAAGACAGTGATAGCACCATGATTCTTCAATAGAGACATGGTGGAGGGGTTGGTGCAAATGAGTGGCATCATCTTCAAACAAGACTGGCAGGAGCGACCAAGCCACAAGGCCTTAGCAAGCTGGTGTGAGGTTACCACCCAGTCAGTGGCATCTTCACAGTTTGGAAGAATAGCCAGTAGTGCCAGAAGAATGTTAATGTTGAACCAGGGTATGTGCCACATTCTTTTCTCTGCAAACTGACGCTTGATCTATCTGCTTAGTCTCAATCAGAACAGGACACTCTAACCAAAAGATCTGCGGATGCTGAAAATCAGAAACAAAAACAGAAATTTCTGGAAAAGCTCAGCAGGTCTGGCTCTGAGGAAGGGGCACCAGGCCCAAAACATTAACTTTGATTTCTCTTCACAGTGGCTGCCAGGAGCCTGTAATGTTGGCAGTTAGACACTTGGTCCACACACACAGGGAAGAACAGAAACAGGAAACATGCCATTGGGATGCAATGGTGCTCATTGCCCTGAAGCAGCAAATCATGTGACTATCCAGCTGCCTCCATGGACAAGCTGCTGGCTGCCATGGAGAGCCAGGCTCAGCACTCTCAGGGTCTGCTGGAAAGGTACACATAGCTGTACTCCATCTGAGGACAGAGTCTATCTGGATGCTGGCAGCAACTCTGCCTTGCTGAGGGCAGAAAGCATGGTGACAGGAAGATGAGGAAGCTAGCAAGCACTCCAGGTGCCCCTTTATCTCTGCCTGGACCCGACATGAACAGCCTGGCTCCTCAGATGGGAAAGACTTATGCACACAGGACTTGCTCTGAGGGCATCTTTAGTTCCCTTACAGGTAGTTTCTGAATCCTCTTGCTATGAATATCTTTACTTTACATCCCAGTTGCTGCACTACCTGCATCTGGTATGTGAGAACACCAGGTCTCATTGCACATCATCCTCTCTCAATTTATAACCATTCAGTTCATAATCTGCCTTCCTGCTTCTGCTGCCAAATTGGACAACCTCACATTTATCCACATTATACTGCCATGCATTTGCCCACTAACTTAGCTTGTCCAAATCACATTGAAACATCTCTCTAACCTCCTTACAGCACACCCTCCCACCCAGCTTTGTCATATGCAAATTTGGAGATATTACATTTCAATCCCTCATCCACATCATTAACATATATTGCAAACAGATGGAGCTTTAGCATTGATCCCTGTGGTCACTAGTCACTGCCTTCCATTTGGACAAAGACCTGTTTATTCCTACTTTTTCTTTCCTGTTTGCCAACCAGTTTCTTATCCATCTCAATAGACTGCTCCTAATTCCAAGCACTTTGATTTTACATTCTAATCTCTTATATGGACCTTGTTGAAACTTTCCTGAAAACCCAGATAAACTACTTTCACTGGCTCCCCTTCATCAACTCTACAAATTACATCTTTGAAGAATTGTAATAGTTTGTCAAGTATGATTTCACTTTCGCAACTGTTTTCCAAATGTTCAGCTTTCACAATTGACTCTAGGAATTTCCTCACTACTGATGTCAGACTGACTGGTCAATAATTCCTGTTTTTTGCTCTGCCTCCTTTCTTAAATGAACTGTTTATATTAGATCAGTACAGTGGAGGTTGGGAAAAACATAACTATGCTTGTTGAACAAGCAAGATGAAAGCTCAGCAAACCCCTGTGGTAGTTCTGGCTTGGCGAATTTTACTCTTTGGGAACAAACTTGTAGGGATGTATCTGTGAGAAAGTCCAGTTTCCAAAGACCAAGACAGCATACACCCAGGAAAGGAAAGGGCTCAACCTGAAAAGGACAGGGGACAGAGCAGTTCTTGAGAGGGAGTTTAAAAGTCAGATTAGCAGAAGTGAAGAATTGTAATCTCCTGTGAAGTTTAATGACGTTTAATGACACACAATGCTGTTAACATCTGGAGTGAATTGTTGAGAAATTCACGGATTCAGTCTTGACCACATTTGCTATTTTATATATGGGAGATGGGTAATGTTTTCGATCACAGTTTATTACGCATATTTATCACATGTTAATTATGATTGTGAAAATATAAATTTCCCATGTGTTGTAGATCACATCACTGCTATAAAGTTACATAAAGAGTACTGTCATTGTTCAAAACTGTGGAATATTATATCTTTATTCTTTTCGTTAGTTCCCTGGACCCCACATTTTGTCTACTTGAAAATAGCCAACCAGATTGTAACATATCAGAGATAAGGTTTAGGCCCGAAACGTCAAGTTTTCCTGCTCCTATGATGCTGCTTGACCTGCTGTGTTCATCCAGCCCCACGCCTTGTTATCTCAGATTGTAACATATGTTTTGTTCTCTGTTCTGGGATTGTACCAAAAGAAAGGCCATTCATCCTATCATATCTGCACCATTCTCTAAATTAGTAATTCACTTTGTGCCATTTCTCAACCTTCTCCCTGTAACTCCGCACATTCTTTCCTTTCAGATAAAAGTCTAGTTTCTTTTTGAATGCTTCCATTGAATATTCCTCCACCAGATCCTCCTGCAGTGCATTCCAGACCTAACCACTCACTGCATGAAAAAGATTTTCCTCATGCTATTTTTGATTCTTTTACTAATTACATTCAATTTGTGGCCTCTCATTCTCAGATTGTTTATGGGTAGGAATAACTACTTCCTATCGACTTCATCTAGATCCCTCATGATTTCAAATACCTTTCATGAATCTCCTCTATGCCACCTTTTCTCCGTGGAAAACAACCTTATTTTCACGAATCTATCTTCATAACTGACATTCCTCATCGCTGAAACTATTCTTCCTTCACATCCCTTTTAAAGTTTGGTATCCAGAACTGGATGAGGCCAAGCAATCTCTTTGCTGCTTGAAGCACAAAATCCAGGCTAGTGGAATACTGCTAAACAGAGCATTTATTTACTTTGGGGGATTTGGTGAGTGTGGGAATTGCAGTGAGGCAGAAGTGTTATTCAGGTATTTTGCAGAACAAGAAGTTGTCTGACAAAGCTGTCGAGTAATATTTCTAAACTTGAAAGTCTTATTAAATAAAATAATTCAAGACAGCAGGGCAGGTGATGTGTGGGAGCTGATGGCATTGATGTGATTCCAATAAAACACATCTTCAGTAAATGGCTGAGACTTGAGAAATCTTGGCTCACAACTGATGAGCTCGAGTCTGTGTACTCAACATTGCAAACCCTCAGGAAGGTGGGGGAACATTAAAATTACATTATTCCATGTGGCAGTCATATTCCTTTAAATTTGATGTTGCTGATTTAGTCCGTGGTCAGGGACAGGAGAATACGACAATAACGGAAGAGTTTAGGGATTCTGAAGGTATCATTGGAGTGGCTTCAGACCAAGTAGATAGCTTCAAAGCCCTTCCAGCCTATGTGGATGACAGTGGAAGCCAATGGTCAGGAGGACAGTCTTGTTCTTTTCACCTAGGAGCTGATTCCCGAAGGTGTTTTGCCTTAAGAACATGCCCTCAAGTGGGAGAGGAACTTGGATATTGGGGAAAAGTATTGAATTCATCTGGTCGACTCGGTACAAATAACATTATCAGGACTAAGAACAATCCTCTATTGTACAAGTTTGAACAGCTAGAGGCTAAATCATAAAGCAACAACAAAAAGGTAATATTCCATGCATTGCTACCTGAGTCATGAGCAAACTGAGGTGGAGGAAATAAAATCAGGAAGTTGACTGCAAGGATCAAGGATTACTGTGGAAGAAATGGGTGTTAATTCATGGAACACAGGCACCGGAACTGGGGAAATAGGGAAGTGTACTATTAAGTAGTCTTCAGTGAGACCTGTGTCCTAGCAGTTTTATAATGAGGATTGAAGACAGAATTTTAGGTTAAACAGAAAAGATGTAAAAAAAATGATAAAGGACAAAGGAATACGGCAAGATGGCGATACGAGGGATGATAATGTTAGCCAATGTGTTGAAGGACACTGTATTCCACATGCATCTAAGTCAGAACAGCGAGGCAATGTGTCATAGGAATGGTTTTCATTCAAACTTCCAGAGGGTACCTCCATCTCCAGCTCAAAGCTTATGAAATGACAAACTAAACTGCATGAGGAAATGAAATTGACTGAACAATATACATTTTGTGATTGATGGCTTTTATGTTTTAAATTTCATCATAGCATCAGAAGATCAGATGCGTCTGGTGAAAAAAGATCAGCTGACTATGAAGCTACATAATTGGGGTTCTTTTTAAAAATTTGTTTCTGATCACAACCTAACCCTTCATCAAATCTATGATGCAAATGAAATAGGTTTACACTGGCCAGGTTTGCTGATTTGTACCTGGCATAGGTGAATGAATCTCATTCTATGCTAGTTTCAAACAGAATAAAGAAGAAATTTCAGTGATTATTTGTGAAACTACCACAGACTTGCATAAAGTAAAGCTTTATGATGCGTGACAGCCTTTTAAAGAGAGCACCTGCATCACGGATGCTGGTCCATTTCAGGAAATTCCAACAGTAGCGAGTTGTTCTGAAAAAGGAGAGTGGTCAAATCAGACAAAAGGGACACCATAGGGGCAGGATAGATAGTTAATGAGACAAATTTGGTAAGATGTGACAAGAAAATCAACAAATTGACACAGCCAAAACGAATAACATTCATTGCATGTGCACTCAAAGAACATTTGAGAAAAATAGGCAACCCTGATGATAATCAAGCTTTTATATTTCAAGAAGATTGTCAAGCTCATTCTCATGAATCTGAGTTAATTAGTAACACTCAAAATATGCTGTGGTTGTAAGTGATTCTGCTTCCAAAAGTCTCTGAAGCAGGTAGGAAATTCACTCTTGGAAAAATCAGCCACTCCACAAATTGATTGGCAGGAAATGTGAGGTAATGACCATCCCCAACAAGAGAAAATCTAACCACTCTCCCTGACATTCAGTGTCATTACCATCACTGAATTTTTCACTATCAACATTCTAGGGGTTACTTTGCCATTGACCAGAACATAAACTGAACCAGCCATGTCAATACCATGGATACAAGATGAGGTCAGACATTAGGAATCATGCAACATAAACTGGACCTCCTGACTGCCCAAAATCTGTCTACTATTTTCAAGGCTCAAGACAGGAGTATGCATAAATATTAGATGACAAGGTGTAGAGCTGGATGAACACAGCAGGCCAAGCAGCATCAGAGGAGCAGGAAAGCTGACGTTTTGGGCCTAGACCCTTCTTCAGAAATGGGATAGGGGAACGGGGTTCTGAAATAAATAGAGAGAGGGGGGAGGCGGAT
>JAHRHZ010000251.1:41721400-41816018 GCA_024137785.1 Ginglymostoma cirratum
TCCTGCTCCTATGATGCTGCTTGACCTGCTGTGTTCATCCAACCCCATGCTTCTTACTCTTGAGCATGTCTTGTCCTTAATCTGCTTCAAATTGTGGAAGAAGTTAAACTAATTACAATCAATAGACAACTAGCCAAGAAACAGCCAGTCATGCTACAACTGTTCAAGGAAGCATGGGGTAAAGGAAATATCATATAGTGAACAACTGATCCATGCACAACTATTAGAACGTTTCATAGCTCGACTCAAACTGCCAGCAAAACACTGCTGAACTGTGTAGACTCTCGACTTAAACTCATTGATTAGGTCCAAAAGGATCGAATCCATTGAGATTTTTATGTTGGCATAAGAGAATTATTTCATTCTGTCAACAGGGTGGAAACATGTGGCTACATCAGGTTGGCAAAAATGTTTTCATCTCTTTTCATCACTGAACGAAGTTCAGAAGGCAAAAAACAGTATTTTTGCATAAGATGCCAATGTTAGAAAGTGAGTGAATGGTATATCCCATTGGAGCTCTTTGACTGAAGTTATTCAGATAAGAACACAGCAGGAAGGAATCATTTTAGCAGACTCAAATCTGATATCAGATGCTGAGAAAGGACATGTTTAAGTAGCATGTTTAATTTCTTACCTTCCAAGAAGAATCATCAGTATTAGTGGCAAGGACCATGCCAAGTTAGGAAAATACTCCGGGAGTATGACCGGGAAATTGATCATATTGTGTTCACCAGTAAAGCAATCTCAAGGGGTGAATGCAGGTATCCAACCTAATCAATGAGTTTAAGTCGAGAGTCTACACAGTTCAGCAGAGATTTGCTGGCAGTTTGAGTAGAAGAATATGATCACATGGATTAACGATGGGCTGCATACAATCCCATGGAAACAACCAATGAGGTGGGATGACAAATACCCACAGGTTCAGGATATGGGCAACAAGAAACAGATGGGTTTGGAGGTTCAGGATTCTGCAAAGTGGAAAGTATCCATTTCAACAGCGCACCCATCCTCCATGAAATGATTCATGAGGTCAAAAGGCATGAGTAGGATAACAGAGTTGCTTTACATGTGGTGGTGCATTTGTGCTTATCATTGCTCTGAAGTCATTTGGAGCAATCTTCAGCCAGTGGTGCTGAGTGGATGATCTATCTTGGCCTCCTCCACTGGTCCCCAGCATCACAGATGTCTTCAGCCAATTTGATTCCGTTCACTTGATATCAAGGAATATGTGTAGGCATTAGATACTGCAAAGGCTGTGGACCTTGACAACATTAATACTGAAGACTTATGCTCCAGCACTTACTGCACCTCCAGCCAAGCTGCTTCAGAACAGCTACAACATTTACATGTATCTGACAATGTGATAAATTACCCAGGTATGTCCCGTGCACAAAAAGCGGGACAAATCCAATGCCGGCCAAATACCACCTCATCAATCTATTTTCGACCATCAGTAAGATGATGGAAGGTATTATCAACTGTGCTATCAAGCAGCACCTGCTCAGTGACTCCCAGTTTGGGTTCCACCAGGCCCACTCAGCTCCTGAGCTCACTACAGCTTTGGTTCAAACGTGGACAAAAGAGTTGAATTCCAGAGGTGAGGTGAGATTACCCCTGACATCAAGGCCAGAATTGACAAATAGTATTGAGGAGACTGAGAAAATCTGGAGGGAATGGGAATCAAGAGGCAAACTCTCCACTGGTTGGAATCAAAGGAAGATGGTTGTGGTTGTTGGAGGTCACTCATCTCAGCTCCTGGACGTCTTTGTGGGTATTCCTCGGGGTAGTGCCTGGGCCCAACCATCTACAATTGCTTGATTAATGACCTTCTGTTCATCATAAACTGGGATGTTTGCCAATGATTGCATAATATTCAGCACCATTCATGACTCCTCAGATACTGAAACGGGTCATGTTCAAATGCAGTAAGACTTGGACAATTTCCAGGCTTGAGCTGAAAAGTGGCAAATAACATTCAAGCCATACTAATGTTGAGTAATGACCATCTCAATTCTTCTGCCTCCCGTGACGTTCAATGGTGTTATCACCACTGAAACCCCATTATCGACATCATGAGGTTACCATTGACCAGAAACTGAAATGGACAATATAACCTGAGTGTCTACAAGCTCAGAGTCAATAATCCTGAAGCAAGTAGCTCATTTTCTGACTCTTCAAAGCTTGTCCACTGTTTACAAGGCACAAGTCAGGAGTGTGATGGAATACTCCCCTCTTACTTGGATGGGTGCAGTTCCAACAACACTCAAGAAACTTGACACTATGCAGGATAAAGTAACCTGCTTGATTGGCAGCACATCCACTCCCTCCACCACTGATGTTCAGTAGCATCAGTGTGTACTAACTACACCACAAAAATTCACCAAATATCACCACTTTCCATACCCACAACCACTTCCACAAAGAACGATGAAGGCTGCAGATACATGGGAACATGTGCACCTGCAAATTCCTCTCCATGCTACTCACCATTTTGACTTGAAAATATATCGCTGTTCCTTCACTGTCACTAGGTCAAAATCCTGGAATTTGCTTCCCAACGGTTTTGCGGGACTTCCAACAGCATATGGAATGCATCAGCTGGAGAAGGCAACTTACCACCGCATTTTTTTTGTTCATTCATGGGATGTGGGGTGCCGCTGGCTGGCCAGCATTTATTGCCTGTCTGTAGTTGCAGTAGTGTACCTTCTCAAGGGCCCATAGGAATGGACAATAAAACTGGCTCAGCCAGCAGCATCCTCATCCCACCGGTGAAGATAAAACATCATGGTTTATATCATGATATCGCAATGGATAATGTGAGGATGTAAACCCCAAGAACTACCTCAAACAGTACAGGGCTTGAACACACACTTTGATTACATTCTGTTCCTCCCCACACAACCATACAGTTAACAGAGCTAGAGATAAAAGGTACTGCAGATGCTGGAGAATCCGAGATAACAAGCATGGGGCTGGATGAACACAGCAGGTCAAGCAGCATCATAGGAGCAGGAAAACTTGACGTTTCGGGCCTAAACCCTTCATCAGAAATGGGGGAGGGGAAGAGGGTTCTGAAATAAATAGGGAGAGAGGGGGAGGCAGATAGAGGAGAGGATAGGTGGAGAGGAGGCAAACAAGTCGAAGAGGCGGGGATGGAGCCAGTAAAGGTGAGTGTAGGTGGGGGGGTAGGGAGGAGATAGGTCAGTCCAGAGAGGACGGACAGGTCAAGGGGGCGGGATGATGTTAGTAGATAGGAGATGGGGGTATGGCTTGAGGTGAGAGGAAAAACAGGTTAGGGAGGTGGAGATGAGCTGGGCTGGTTTTGGGATGCGGTTGGGGGAGGGGAGATTTTGAAGCTTGTGAAATCCACATTGATGCCATTGGGCTGCAGGGTTCCCAGGCTGAATATGATTTGCTGTTCCTGCAGCCTTCGGGTGGCATCACTGTGGCATTGCAGGAGGCCAAGGATGGACATGTCATCTGAGGAATGGGAGGGGGAGTTGAAATGGTTCGCGACTGGGAGGTGCAGTTGTTTGTTGCGAACTGAGCGCAGGTGTTCTGCAAAGCGGTCCCCAAGCCTCCGCTTGGTTTCCCCGATGTAGAGGAAGCCACAACGGGTACAGAGGATGCAGTATACCACATTGGCAGATGTGCAGGTGAACATCTGCCTGATGTGGAAAGTCTTCTTGGGGCCTGGGATTGGGGTGAGGGAGGAGGTGTGGGGGCAGGTGTAGCACTTCCTGCGGTTACAAGGAAAAGTGTGGTGGGGCTGGAGGGGAGTGTGGAGCGGACAAGGGAGTCGCGGAGGGAGTGGTCCCTCCGGAAGGCAGATAAGGGTGGGGAGGGAAAAATGTCTTTGGTGGTGGGGTCTGATTGCAGATGGCGGAAGTGCCGGAGGATGATGCGTTGGATCCGGAGGTTGGTGGGGTGGTATGTGAGGACGAGGGGGATTCTTTTTTGGTTATTGTTGCGGGGATGGGGCGTGAGGGATGTGTTCCGGGAAATGCGGGAGACACGGTCGAGGGCGTTCTCGACCACTGTTGGGGGGAAGTTGCGGTCCTTGAAGAATGAGGACATTTGAGATGTGCGGGATTGGAATGTCTCATCCTGGGAGCAGATGCGGCGGAGGCAAAGGAATTGGGAATAGGGGATGGCATTTTTGCAGGACGGTGGGTGGGAGGAGGTGCATTCCAGTTAACAGAGCTAACTGACTGTCTGAAGCCAAGCCTAGAGCTAGCAACAGGCACGAATGTTTTAGCAAGAAATACATTGAGGCAGGGTTTGACGTTGTGTGATTTTACATGTTAGAAACTGCAGACATATCAAGAAGATCTAGTTTATAATGTCAATCACATAATCGGCTGCCCGCTTGTCATTTCTTCAGGTCTTTACTTCCAATGACTACAATAGAATTCAGAGAAAGAAGTTAAATGAGCTATAAACTCACAATGACCCATACTACATTGCTACATGGTTTCAAAATCTAATCTGATGAGCAACAGTAATGGCATCGATCAAAATGGACTGTCACCCCGGGGAGGGACAAAGAAAATAAATGATTTCAGATGAAAATTTGTAGACATGTCCAAATGTTGGACAGCACCTGTTACTCTACGTTAAGCTTTCAAGAAGGGCAGAGAACAATGATCACTGGAACAATACAAAAACCCAAATCCACACAAAAGAACAGTTGTTGCTAATGCAACACACACACAAACACACACACACACACACACAGAGACATACACAGAGGTGTATTGTGCTGCAGCCAAAGTGTGTGTATTCAGGTTTGTAATTAACAAAATGAATGTAACAGTACAGTTCCAACAAAGACATTTTTTTAATTGCTGCCTAAGATAAATTGCCTTGCAGTGTTGTAGATACTTACACACTCATGTAATTGTTTAATTAGGGTGGTGTCAGCCTCGTACAAATGATCTCATCACTGAATTATACATTACAAGGAAGCGAGAGAACAGAGGCGGCTGAAGCTACAGCACTCTCTGTGAATTAGTTCTAGATTCTCGGCAGATTGTGGCCTCTTTCTTAATCAGACGTTTCTGCAGTTACATTGCAAATGGAGGAACTCCGCAGTAAGTTCAGTAAGAAATGTGAACCTAAGCCTAGGAAAGTTAGATTCCGGATCTCCTCTTCTTACAGTGGTCGTGTGCTGAAGCAGGTTTATGATGATGGGTCAGAGTCGGAAGAACCTGAGGACGATGGCCACCATGGGTCATTGAAAACACGACGGAGTGAGAGATTTGAAATCAGCCGAGCTGTAGCACAGGAATGCTGGGACCCAGCTTACCCTTCTTCAACACGTTTATTAGCACAGAGAATAAACGTGTTCAGAGATGGAGATAGGTACAGTACGACAGGTGAACAGAACTTATTCACTGACCTGACTGCAACCCGTTCCAAGGTAAGTTATTCATTCCACTTTGACTCAATGAATTTGTTGACTTGAATTTGATGCTCCCTTTAAAGCACATTTTAAATTAGGGTATGCAAGAGGTGTTTACATTGCACTTTTTGGAATCCAAATTATGCACTATCATGAGACTTTCTATTGTCTAAATGGGACATCATTTCAGCAACCAAGCCAATGAGTTTGTTCAGGCAGGAAGTGTGGAGATGGCACCCAGACTAATGTGTGTCGTTCTGGTTCTCTTGCCTCGGGATGGATGAACTAGCCATTGGAGAGAATGCAGTAGTGATTCACCAGGCAATTCCTGGGATGGTAGGATTGCACTATGTTGAGAGATTGAGGAGACTGTGTTCTCTGGAATTGAGAATAGTAAGAGCTGATCTCATGGAAACTTATAACATTCTTTGAGGGCTTAGACAAAGTCAATGTACAACAAATATTGCCACTGGCTGTGGTGTCCAGAACCAGGAAATAAAACGGTCACCATTTAGGACTGAGATGATGATAAACTTCTTTGCTCAAACTATGGTGAATCTTTGGAATTCTTTGACCCAGATGGCGGTGAAAGCCAGTCATTGAGGAAGTTCAAGACAGAAATTGATAGGTTACTAGTCCGTAATGACATCAAGAGATATGGGGATAATGCAGGAATGAAGCATTGAGACAGCCATGACCTAGAATAGTAAAGCAGGCCCAAGGGAATGAATGGCCTACTTCTGCTCCACAGATCTGCATTTTCTGAATCGATTGCTGTTGTCTACTAGATTATCAAACAGATAATTCTCTACTAATTGATAAGTAATTTCATATTTTGTACAATGTTGAATTGAAGCTAATAGGCCTATAGTTCTCATGTTGGTTAGTTTCTACTCCACCCGGAACATCCAGTGATCATCAATCCCACCAATGACTGTTAGTACCAGACCAATCTCCTTTGTCAGTTTCTGAGCTCGGTGATAAATAACTTCCTTTCCTGAGATGTATTTCTTTTGAGTCAATTATTATTGCTTGCTATGCTATTCACAGCTACCTGGATCATGAGTATAGAGTCTTTTCACGCAGCCTTCAGAAGCTCATCTAGCATTTCCTCAATGCTCATTCCTCCAGTTTCAGAGTGATAATACACCATCCTTTAGGTTTCTGCCTTACAACTTACATGGCTATCCACTTTCCTGTGCAAAGGGTTCCCATACAGCCACAATAGCTTCAGGTTTTTCAGTCTAATAAGCAGACTGCAAGTAAGTGCACGTTGTAGAAGTGTGAGTTGATGCATTTTATTAGGGAGAACAATGAAAGACAATACAAAATAAGGGGTGTACAGGAGCAGAGAGACCTTGGTGTATATGTACACATATCAGTGAAGGTGGCAGGGCAGGTAGAGAGCACAGTAAGTGAAGCATTCTTGGTTTTATTAATAGGGGCATACAGGACAAGGGGAAAGAGTTGATGTTGAATTTATATAAGACACTTGTTAAACCTCATCTGGAATACAGTGTACTGTTCTGGATGTCACATTATCGGAAGGATGTGAACGTTTTGAAGAGAGTGCAGCAGCGATTTATAACAATGGTTCTGGGGATGAGAAACTTCAGGGATGACGGTACTTTGAAGAAGTTGCAACTATTGTCCTTGGAGAGAAGAAGCTAAGAGGATCTCTGATAGACGTTTTCAAAATCATGAGCAGACTGGATAGAGTAGTCTAATGGTAAACTGTTCCTGATTGTAAAAGGAGCAAGGACAAAAGGGCGTAGATCAAACTGATTTTCAAAAGAAACAAGCATAAAGTATGGATAAACATTTTCATATTTGGTGAATACTTAAAGTATGGAATGCACTGCCTGGAAATGAGGGGGAGGGAGATTCAGTCGAAGCATTCAAGAGGAAATTAAATGATCATTTAGATAAAAATAATGTGCAAGGATATGAGGAAAACGCAGGGAACTGGCATGAGGCAATGATGCTCATTTAATGCCAGTGCAGGCACAATAGTTCAAATGTCGTTCTTTTACATCATAATACTTCTGTGATTCTGTTAACCTCTTATACAGCCTTAGTTTGTGTTCTCTATCCTTGTAATTTTTGCCTTGGAATCAACGTATAATTCTGGTAAATTTAAATTGCATTCAATCCAAGGTCAATATAACCTTCCTAACGTGTGCTAGCTAGAACTGCTGAAGTATTTTAAGTGCAGTCTGTTGTATTGGGGTATAAGATTTTGAAAGGGTTAATGTTGTTGAGTGACTTAAACACCACTCTATATGGAATGTCATATGGAACGGCTTAGGACCTGAGTGGAGGGAGAGCTACCAATTTGGTCTTTCTCATAGCTTTTATAAAACATCAGTCACATCGGTGTAGCTTGTACATCATTACTATTGTGCAATAAGCCACATCTTGTGGAAGATAAGAGCCTATTCTCATTAAAATACCAAATGGTTTTCCTTCAACCATTTAGACCAAAGGTACCCTATAGGTCCCAACCAGCAAAGAGGATGGTGGCAGTTTCTACTCAATAGCTAAGACAATATGGTGAGGATTCATCTCACAACATGGTCTAACCAGTGCTTTTGTATTGCTGGAACATGACTTTTATACCCTTGTATTGTAATCGCCTCAATATGCAGATCAGTATTCTATTGGCCAGTTGAGTTAGTTTTTACTCCTGTCCATGACATTTTAACGATCTATATACATGGACCCAGAGACAGTCAATGTCCACATGAATTTTATTGCCCTGTAAAATGTTGTAAGAAGCCTCTTTGTACATAATGGGTTCTGAAGAAATAATTTGTTGCTGTCAACGAAAATCAATTTCCCAGATACAAACTGTAGTAAAGATTAAACTTACAGATATAGCTTCAAAATTATAATGATCAATGTTATCATGTGAATGCTTTGAACCTTTATTTTAAATTACTGTGTTATTTAGACAGAATCAATAAGTTATCACATTGGTTTTAAGACGACTCATGTCTCCACTAAAAAAATGGAGAGAGGAACTTGATACCAGAACATTTAACATAACAGTAATTTTCACTTCTAGTTTGTGTTTTTTAAAAAAAACTTTGTATGCTAATGCAGCATTTTTGACAATGGTTTATTCTTTAAGTTAGCTGTCTAGTTGATATGTAATTACGACTGTTGTAACTTTATCAACATAGAGTGCTTTTCTGTTGAAAGCATTTCAAACAAGAAATTAATCTGTAATCTTGCATTAATGAAATATTGCCAGTGGTAGTGCAATGTCAGTATAAGTTACACAACATATCTCTGCATTCCTAGTTGTCAACAATAGTGAATTTTGGAAAAATTATCATCTATACAAGCAACCTCAGGATCATAAAGGCACCACCGACTCAGAGAAAGCTCATAAGTAAACTTCTCCAAACTCAGCTGATCTCTGAAAATACAGCAAACCTGGGCAGAAAGGAAGAGGCTGAAGAAAGCAGTGAAAAGCAGTTAGGGACAGCTGAGGTACTTTGTACGACATTCTTAATTTAAATTAAAGAAAGTCTTAAGATAAATTAATCAGTGAATTAACAAAACATAAAAGATCTTTTTAAAAGAATTCTAATGTTCAAAGGCTTGAAATATTTTGATTGTTTTAACATTAATGTCAGTTTTGTTATGTTATATATGTTTAATATACTCACTCTACTTGTTCAGGTTATTGATCCATCTGGGTTGATTCTTCATCTGACCCTCCTCTTTGGACAGTAGAATAATAATCTTGTAAATTGAAACTTCATTTGGTGGTCATTTAATTGGAATAGATTAGTTCCCTCAATTTTCAGTAAGTTATTAAAAGACCTGCCTGGTAATGTTCTACTAGGGTTGGATGCCAAATTCTCATGAAAGATTGATCACTATGTGGTAAACATCTCAATATTTACTTCTAACTTGGTTGAATCCGAAGTGCGATTCTCTCATTCTGTTTCCAAACAAAACAGATTTGTGTAAAAGAGAAGCTCATTTTCATCATGATATTGAATCAGGAAGGTTAGGATTTTAAACAGCCCATCACAAGTCACCGTGTAATTCTGTTTCAGAACTTATAAAGTGTGATGTTAGGTCCTTTTGTCTGTGTTGTGGGGAAAAATATAAGAATAAGACTTCACAAAACTAAAATAATTAGGTTTTGTTTTCTTTTGTCTGTTGTGCCCTATTTGTTTTTATTTAGGAACTAACCTCTGTTGGCCTAATGTAAAAATCAATAATATTGAGCAGTGGCTGATAGGGTAAGCTATTTTCACCATCTAGCTTTGAAGAAAGCAAACATGAATTAGGTGAGATGTTAAGACAAGGAGTCGCATACATGTAGTATGTTATCACAGTTCTAAAACATATCACATACAATTAATTATATAGTGGTTGCTGCTTTTCAGGAAGGCAAGCAGCCATTTTGAGAATCAGAAGATCCCACCAGCAACAATTTGGTCAATTGCAAATCAATTTTTACTGTTGCTGGTTGAAGTAGGAATGTTGTCATGGATAGGTGCAGATTCGTTCTTCATTGTGCAGTGCTTTATTATGATTAATTTCTCATTGAACCAATGAAACTGTTCTTTAGGATCTCAATTAATATTGTTATTGTATGCTCAAGTCATGGACTTGGACTTAAATTCACAATCTTGTGTCTCACATCAAGAGTGATACCAACTAAGGCAAGTTTGGACTGTTCTCTTTGGAGAAAAGAAGGCTGAGAGGAGATTTGATAGCGGTTTTCAAAACCATGAGCGTCAGGATAGAGTAGATAGGGAGAAGCTGTTCCCACTCATAAAAGAGAAAAAGTACAAGAGGGCAAATATTTAAAATATTGTGTAAGGGTGTAGTGAGATCAAAAAGCTTTGTTCACATTGAAAGTGGTTAGGATATGGAATACACTGCCTGGAGATGTGGTGGAGGCACATTCAATAGTGGCACTTAAGAGGGCAATTGATGGTTTTTGGATAGAAATGTTCTGCCGGGCTATGTGGAAAAGGTGGAAGATTGGCACTAGGTAATAGAACTGGTGCAAGCACAATTATCCAAATGGTCTTCTTCTGCAGCATTACAATTCTGTGGTTCTGTGCAGTTAGTACATCAGATAAACAGGATTAAGAATACAAATGACATACGTCAAATTGTTAAAGTAACAATCCATGTGAGATGCAAATACAATTTATGGTTACTTATATACATCAAAATAAATAAAATGAAACATTATATTGGAACTTACAGCACATAAGATATTAACTCCCTCATTATGTCAGCCCTAACATTTTGCTACAATAATCCACTGCACATCTTGTTCCTCTGTGTTCGTTCTTCCTTTTAGTTTTTACCTTGTTTGTTTAAAACAGATAGTCTATGCCTCAACCTCTCCCATGGAAAAGCACTCATGGTCCTTTAACTTTCTATGGAAAGAAATTTTATTTTACTCCACTCCTCAATCTCTAAGGGATGATTTAAACCGGTAGCTTCTTTTAATCAACTCCCATACAAAGAGAAATAATCAGTCCATCAAAACACTTCTTGATTTTAATAGCTATTTAAATCTACTTTTTTTTTCTGTTCCAATATAATGTCAGTATCACATCCCTGTTCTCAAAGCTATAGTTTCATCATCCTGCTCAATCTACACTGAATAAGCCCAGAACTCTAATAATTAGGAATTGGAATATCTGACATTAGTGATCTGATTTCCTAATGTAACTTCAGGAGAATATGAATGGAAGCCCTGAAGAAAGGGTATAAATGACTAATCTGTTTTGCAATGATAAACATGTGTTCCTCTACTGACACAGCAAATCAGTGGTGTGATATCACGCAGTACTAGTCTTCTATTTGGAGTCCAGGTCTAGTCCGGTACAGCAAAGTGTTAAGCTAACCAGACAAATTATAAAGAGATAATGATTCTGTTAGTGTAGAATTTGTTAGTAGAGGTTTTCATTCTTTTGATTGTAACTCTAAGATCTCTGATGATCTTCCACTGATGTAATGGTAGGAGAGTTAGAGAAACCTGTTGAGATTCGTGGAATGACGTTGAAAGCTGTGTTCTGATTATCGAAACAGAAAATGCTGGAAGTGTCAAGCAGTATCTGAGTTAGTATTTCAGGTTGCTGATCTTTCATTGGGTTTTAATGTTCAAGGAAGCTGGCTTTCAGGGAATGCATTACAGAAACTAAACAGCAGATCAAAGGAAAGTGCTATGTCATCAAATAGTGAAGAATTAAATGTTTCCCCACATGGAAGGAGCAAAGATGGGAAGAAATGTACTTAAATAATTCTCAGGAGCTAGATGTGCGGTAGCATTTCTACAAGCATCACAAAGAGGTCTTCTTTAAGGTGTTTTGCTCAATTTATGGCAATGGCATAGAGAGACATAGAAGAAAAGGGTACAGAAAAGATTTACAAGGGTATTGCCAGGTTTGGAGGGTTTCAGATAATAGGAGAGGCCGAATAGGTTGGGGCCGTTTCCCCTGGAGCATCAGAGGCTGAGGGGTGTCCTTATAGAGGCTTATAAAATCATGAGGGGCGTAGATAGGGTGAATAGCCAAGGTCTTTTTCACAGGGTAGGGGAGTCCAAAACTAGAAGACATCGGTTTAAGGTGAGAGGGAAAATAGTTAAAAGGGACCTAAGGGGCAATATTTTCAAGCAGAGAGTGCTGGGTGTATGGAATGAGCTACCAGAGGAAGTGCTGGAGGCTGCTACAATTACAATGTTTAAAAGGCATCTGGATGGGTACATGAATAGAAAGGGTTTAGAGGGATATGGGCCATATGCTGGCAAATGAGACTAGATTAATTTAGGATACCTGTTTGGTATGGATGAGTTGTACTGAAGGCTCTGTTTCCATGTTGTATAACGCTATGACTCTAAAAGAAGTAGAAAGCACTTACACATATTAAAAGGTTACCTGTATGCAACAAAATACCTGTCTGTAACTAATTCCTGACCTAAATTTATTTCAGGACGGTGAATCGGAACCTACATGCCTGCAGTGCGGTGGGGCAGGATCTGTCCCCTGTTCTTTGTGCCATGGAAGCAAACTCTCAATGTTTGCCAACCGATTCAAAGAGTCATTCCGAGCTATACGGTGCCCAGGATGTAATGCGAATGGAGTGCAGCCATGTCAGACCTGTGCTGATTGAAAGCCTTAAAACACTCAATATATTGTTTAGTGTCCTATAAACTCTGAATTTACATCTGAATTTACATGCAATTCTATACAATAACTTTGCTGGAAAGTGTAGACGTGGTCGAGGAGCATGGTGTGGATGATGGAGAGTTGGCAGAGGAGAGGCCATTGTGTTGTGCTTGGAGCAATGAACATTTATGATGCAGCTGGATGGACATCTTGAAGATGCCAAGAGACGGGGATACAGTCTATTTATACAATGGACTTTGAAACAGAGGCCTTTGCTGACCAGCAACAAGTGACTTACATTTCCATTTCAGTTTATATATTCATCCATCTAACTTTTTTTAACCTATTTATCTATCTATGCTATAACTTTTTAAATATCTATTTATCTATCTATCAATATAACTCTGGTGTGTTGGATATATTGGTGGAAAGTGGGGATTGCTAATTGTTCCAGCTGATGACATGAATGTTGCATGCGTAAATTGAAGTGACTAATCTTCCTATTGTTTTTATTTTTAAGATTGCATTGATGATAAAATAAAAGAATATGAAAGTACAGAATTTTGCTAATAGTATTCCTTATGGTATATTCTTGTGCATTGGTTATACCTTCAAATGGTCGATGAAAGACTTGTCAGTGCAAAAGCCAAATGGCAAATAATGTCACAGATATTACGGTAGTTAAGGATGACATGTTTTCAGACACCTTGGTGCAATTATAATGATGAATATTAGTACATTCAGCACGTACTCAATTAAGCTCATATTGAATGTATAATTGTAGCACAAACATCTATCAGTGGTAGTTTTTCCAGATTGCAGATTGGAGCAGCCAGTAACAGAGGTGTATCACTTGGCAATGGAGCCTATTAATTCTTAGAGTTATAGAGATCAATAGACAGAAAAAGGCCCTTTGGTCCATCACATCTGTGCCAGCCAAAAATAACCACTTTGCTGTTTGATCTATGAAGCCTCTAAATTGTGTTCCTTGTGTAAGGAAACCACCCCCATTAACCAATCGCAGAAGGGAGGCTGGCTGTTCAGAAGTCCACAGACAATAACATAGAAAGGAAAAAAACAACAAATACAAAAAATTGGAATTGCAAAGGGGAAATTCCTGAAAATATACACAGCAACTCAGTCAACATCTGGAAAAGAGAAAGAGAAAGAACAGTCCTGGCCCACCAACAAATTTAGCCATTTTCCATAGTGTACTCTCCTTGCTTTGACTCTGGCGTAAACTGGCTAAATTTTCTATAAGGCCCAGGGTAATGCAAAGTTCCAAGCCGCAGTAAGCTTTCTGGAATGCTGTTTTGGGGCTGAATCTTCATTCACCTTTTACACAATCACTATCATGAGGTTGGGGGTGTTGTATAATGTTACATTGACGCTACACATTCTACTGAGGTCACACATAGCCTGTGTTTGGCAGACAAAGGGGTTGTAGTTCTAGATTTTGGTGGGAGAAGCTGCAACTGTACTAGTTCCCTAAGTTCTGATTAGTTCCAAATGTGGTTGTATTTATTGTTATGATGCAGTAAACATTTTTATTAACTAAGATCACTGCCTTTCTGGTGGTGTATCCTCTACCACTAAGCACCAGATAGGCTCAAGACAAAGCAAATACAAATGAGGATTGGTGGCAGCGAACTACCTCAAACACCCCTTACCCAGTACCAAATACTGGTGGGGATGGCAACTACCATAAGGGAGAAGTTGTGGTCATCTCAGAAAATACCACAGGACCATTCCTATGTTATGTCTCACAGTTAGTATTCAGCATAACTTGAAGAGATATCACTCCACTATAGCATGTGACCTGGAGGTATAGAGGTTTTAGACTCCATCCATAAAAGCACACTGCTGTTTGTAACTGAATGGTTTATTTCAGACACCTACCAAGAGCTGAATTAAATGCTTCTTGAATGTCCCAGTGCATGTATAATTCTCATTTTACGGGGACTAACTTATCAGGTGCAATTGCCCTTTTAGAGGAAGGACCCACATCACATTAGCCGTCATGGGGGTCCCCTCTCATGTGAATTTCTGCTTGGCCCAGGCTTCTGGTGGGAAGTGAGAGTGGTCAGTGCGGGGGCACTGGGGCAAACCACAGCAGAGGTGGTGATCGCCTTGAGATCTAAACCAGGATAAAGCCCATGATCCCCAAAATGATTCAATTATTTTGAAAGTCTGCAACAACTGGATCCCTTGCAAAGAGGAATTCAATTGTCTTTTGTGCTTTTAGTTCCCCTCCTCATTCATTTCCAATGCACTTTACTTAATTGAAAAGCTGAAAATGACTTGCTGTCGGCTTACTGTCAGTGCCAATACTCTTTGATATTGTTGTTTTCTCTATGATAAATTATTAATGCTGCACACTAAATATTTAATATGCGTTTATATCCTATGATGCTGATCATGCAAACAAAGTAAAAATAATTTGTGTAACTTTTTCTTTCAACCACTTCGCTGCTTGTAAATTCATTGTTTACACCTCTGTTGTTTCTGTTTGTCTTCCACCCTTTCCGTCATCCTAATTAACTATCCTCCAAGGCAATTGTCTTTTTCACTTTCATCTCTCCAAGTGTGTTTACACAAGAGGCCTGTAACTTTGAGAATTGGAATGTGCGATGTACTGCTGCCATTATGGTGATGTGAAAGCTTTACCCACTGAAGTGGACAGTCACAAGCATTGTCCTAATTTTCAGGGATGGAGGACACTTCCACTGATGAGGCATGTTTGCAGTACTTTCAAAAACAAATTCAGTGATGACTGCTCCAAGGTGTTCTTGTGTAGTAAAGCTGTTTGGAATCTTTTTTGTCGCTGCTGAAGAAAACAGGTAGGTGAGTCTTCTGCTTCTGAAGGCATGTCTTTTTAAGGTGGCAATCCACTCATGATAAAGATTGAATGGATAGAATCTTTTGGCTATTTTGGGTAATCTATCACACATGCCAACTTTACACAGGGAAGACTGCAAGGAGGGAAGAACTCATCTTAATAAAAACCAAAAGAACAGTGGATACTGGAAATCAGAAACAAAACCAGGAATTGCTAGAAAAGCTCAACAGTCTGGCAGCATTAGTGGAGAGAAATCAGAGTTAACCTTTCAGGTCTAGCAACCCTTCCTCAGAATAGGAAGGACTCATCTTCCCTGTAATAAAAAAATGGAATGCATCTCTGCAGAACTTGGTGTCATTCTATTTAATGAATCCCTGACAAAGGTATCTGATCTGGTCTCACTCTGGAGTTTAGGGCTTGTATTCTTTGTTTTACTTCTACTTTGCACTTGTTAATTTTTCTTCCACTTTTTCTGGCTCTTCTCTTATTTTAATTCATTTCTTCTCCATTCCTCATTTCTAATGAAAGCAAAAATCTGAAATCTGCTGGAAATCTGAAATAAGCATGGAAAATGCTGGAGAACCTCAGCAGGTCTGACTGCATCTGTGGAGATCAAAATAGAGTTAACATTTCAAGTCCAATGTAATTCTTCTATAGAACGGAAAGGGGTTGGAAAATGATGAAGTTTTTGCTAGTAACAAGGGAGGAGAAATGGAAAGAACAGATGATGAGAGTGCCTACAGCAAAAGGAAAAGGGAGTGCTAACGGTAGTAAAATAGGTGTCAACGATAAGTGCAAAAAGGAGAAAATGGGTCTGATCTGCTGCAGGCAAAGCCACCAAAACCCACATGAGACGTGGAGTTGGAGCTGGGTGTAGAGAGAATGAGTTTGTCATCAAAATGAAGGAAAAAGCTCACACTCTCAAGTTGTTGAACTCAACATTGAGTCCTGAAGGCTGTAAAGTTCAGAAGCAGAAGATAAGGTCCTGCTCATCCAGCTTATGTTGAGATTTGTTGGAACCCTGCAGCAGGCCCCCTTATTTCAGTTCTTCCCTGTCATTTTGGCCTTCTCTTCTCAGTTTGTTTCAATGTTTGACTGCTTTTAAATTATCTTTGATTACCTTCAGAACATGAATTCTTGCTGTTTGCGTTTGTTTTTCTGCAGAAGACCTCTACCGAATACAAAAGCACCTATGCACAGCAGGTACAGATGCTGGGCTAAACCTAAGACGGGTGACCAAAGCAACGAATAACTACGAATAAGTTATGCAACGAAATAATGAATGATAAATGAACAATTACAACAAAAACAATATTGCAAAAGGCAATATGTGAGTACACAATGAGCAGGCCTGTAAAGGAAAATATAAATCTTCAATTTGTAATAATATAGAGAAAATTGGCAAGTGGGGTAGCATATGGATGATGGGCTGAATGGCTGCTTCTGTGCATTATGATTCTAAGTGGAGAGCTGAAGTATCTAGGTTGGAAAAATATGTGTCTGGTCAGTATTTGCAAATAACCAGTATTGTGGGAACAGAAAGGCAATTATATAGTGAGCTTGTAGATTATTAGGAAGCGTTCTTAAATTATTTTTCTAACATAAATGTTAATCACTGCGTTATACATCTGGCATCGTCAGAAGAAAACAGGTCTCATTTTTGATGCTTTCAGTTGAAGGCTGATGGAATGTTTGATGGTGTACATGACACATGAGATGCATGATATTGAGTTGGAACTAATCTGATCTACCCGAAGGTATGCTTGAACAAGCAGAGGTGACAAACAAAAAGGGTTTGCTGGAGAAACTCTGCATGTCTGGCAGCATCTGTGGTGTGGACAGAAATCAGATTTCACATTTTGGGTCTCATGAATGACTTGTTAAGGTTCCACCATTTTGTGATTGGTCTCCACTCAGTCAATAGTGTTTCATGATAGCACAGTTAGGATCCAAGGCTTTGAGAAATTGTGCTTGAGAACTGCAAGGCCCTGTATTTCATAATGTGGTTCATTTTATCAAACATTATTAAATATTGTACAGCATAACTATTAAATACTTATCATTAAATATATCATGAATATTAAACATTTATCCTGCAGTATTAAATATTTATCGTACCACATGACATTAAACAGTATTAATTATGTATAATGTCTTGTTTATTACAAAACATTTTAACTAAGTAGGAAATGGATATAACCTAAATTGCATTATCTCCATGTCGATTGAATGTAAATTATGTTCAGCATGGTATAAATTTATTTACATTTTTAGGACCATGAAAAGATTTTGCAGAGCAATTCTACTGCCTTCTTCTCAGAATCATTGCTCTGTCTCTCTTCAGCAGTTGTTTGAATTGAATTAGCTTTATTGTCAATGTATTCAAATGAGTACAGCGAACAGTTTGCAGTCGCTGCATTACTGCACCATCTTAGGTAAAGGTAACTAGTCACAGATACTTAAGATTAAATTCTTAGCAAACAACAAAAAGTAAAGAAATAAATAGGCCAGCATTATAAGCATAGGAATAAATTAGAAAAATAATGAAGTAAAAAGTTCAGAATTTCAGTCTTTCCCACCCAGTCTACACCAGCACCTATCTGGACCTCCACTTTTTCTTCTGAGAACCTCACCTTGTTCGACCCCTCTCTCCTCCCATTTAAAATCGTCCTTTTCTGTTGACCATTCAAATATCACATCAAGTTTTCACAGTGAGACATTGTCACTGCTTTCTCTGCTCGATTTTGCACCAAACCATTTCCCATGCTTGTTGATTTCGAGCTTCATCTCAACTCATCATACATTGTCTCCATGCTCTTTTCACCTCAATTCTCTTTCTCCACATAAACTCTTCAACCTATGGTCCTGGTTACTCCCTTGAAATTACCATCTCATACGCTGTCTCTGGTTCCGTTGTATGAAATTACAATTCACATCATTTCAGACCTTTTTTTTTGTAACCCTCTCCTCCTACAGTCTCCTTGTGCCTCTCAAAAGTACTTCCTTCTTGTCTGCTCAGAGGGAAAAACATGATCCCAAATCACTTAGACCTACAACTTTCAAAGCCTCGGTCATTCACCATGACACCATTTCTTCAGTAGCCATCTGCTCAGTTATACCTTCTACATTGCAAATACCCATTAAAATGATTACTCTCTTTCACTCCTAATTATTCTGCCAGATGTATCCACCATCTTCATTTCTTTAAGTCCAAGGGATAAATACTTGTGCTGCAACCATCAAAATGGCTGCAACACATATATATAAAAATCATGTTCCATTCTCCTTTGGTAAACTGCTGAATATTTCAAAGATAACAAAGGCAAACTCAGCACTAAGAACCCTGTGTAAAGCCTTCTTTATTAATATCTGGGGGCTAGTGTCAAAATTAGGAGAGCTGCCTCACAAACTCGTCAAGCCTGACAAACTCACTCATATGGAACATGGCTGTCAGACAATGCCCTGGTCACCACCACCACCAAAAAGTAAAGAAATAAATAGGCCAGCATTATAAGCATAGGAATAAATTAGAAAAATAATGAAGTAAAAAGTTCAGAATATCAGTCTTTCCCACCCAGCCTACACTGGCACCTATCTGGACCTCCACCCTGTTTGGCTTCTTTTTTCTCCTGCAAGTTGTCTTTTGCACCCCATGTCCCAGCCTCCTGCTTGCTCACTTCTACTAGGTGTGTTGATCTCATGAACTTTTATCTCCTATTTTCCCTCATTCCCTGTCCCAGCTCATCTTATCCAGGAAATCTACCTGGTAGTTGTCATGGATTTGAAAGGTGCTGTCTAAGGAAATTTGGTGAATTTCTGAAACAAAAATTGAAATAGCTGGAAAATCTCAGCAGGTCTGGCAGAACCTGTGGATGGAAATCAGAGTTCACATTTCAGGTCCAGTGACCCTTCTTTAGAAACGTTCTAGAGCCTACTTTTTTCTTACTTAAAGGCAAGTATAAGATGTTGTGTTCCAGATGTAATTCAATGGGTTTCACTTCTCGGCTTTCATCAGAATACACTCTACAGCTAAAATACAAACAAAAGAAAGAAGAGTTGGTCTAACTTTAGCTGTATTGGAAAACCTAACAGAATAATAGATTGTTTACCTACCAAACACAAACTGTTTCAATATAATAACATCCTTTAAACACACCTTTGGCAAAGGCAAATTCAGTAAAACAAGCTGTCTCACATGCGATTCTGGGAACAGGAAGAGGACCCAAGCGTCGAGGTGTAATAGGCAGGAAGATGTAACAGTTTGACAACCAGCTTCAAAATACAGCAACTACCAAGAGCTAAGCTAAAACCCTGGTACCAAGTCTGACTCCACTCATTCATGCTGCCTCTATTGTTCCAACTTTAAAAAATACTCAAGGCCTCACAAGCTATTTACTTTATTGGCTTGGAGGAGATAACTCAGCATGTATGGTTCAAAGCCTCTTAGATGAAAAGGACAATATTCACCTCTTAAAGCCATAGTATCGTAAAAGGACCCATAGTTTTTACAGTATCTAAATATTCAACTTTTTTTTATATTTCCTTGAGTAAATCTAATTGGCCAAAGTGGCATGTGTTATGCTGGGGACTTCAGATGGAGGCTAAGATAGATCTTTCACTTGGAACTTCAATTTGAATATTATTGCAAACCATCAGCCTTACCTACCACACTGATGTGCTGGGTCCCCATTATTAAAGATGAAGCTATTTGTGGAGCCTCTGCTTTATTTAATTGTCCACCACATTCATGATTGGCTGTGGCAGGACAACAGATTTTAGATTTGATCCATTGGTTGTGGAATCGCCTAGACCCATTCAAAACCTACCCTATTTAGCTCAGTGATTGTGTCCCACAACACAATGCAGGGTATTATCAACGTGAAGATGAAATTTTGCCTCCACATGGATTGTGTGGTGATTGTTCCATCTGATTCTGTCATGGACAGCTGCATTTGTGACAGGCAGACTTTTGAGGAGGAGGTAAAATATACTTTTCCCTCTTGTTGATTCCCTCACCACCTGACACAGAATTGGTCTAACAGCAATGCTGTTTAGGAGTCAGTCAGCTTGGTCAACAGTGCTGCGACCAAACTGTTCTTGGTGATGGATATTGATGTCCCTAGCCAGAGTACTCTCAGCACTCTTGCCACCCTCAGTATTTCCTCAAAGTGGTATTCCCAATGAATGGTAAGGAATCATCAGCAGATGGATGGGGAGGAGGAGTTATGTGGGAATCAACAGATTTCCTTGCCCATGTCTGACAAGCTCCCATGAAGCTTCATGGAGTGTTGAGTCCATGTTAAGGACTTCCAGGGGAGTTCCCTCCCCATTATATATCATTGTACCATGACCTACGCTGTTGGGACTGGACATACCTAGAAATGGTGGTCGTGTTGACTAGTGCATTGTCTGACAGGCATGTTTCCATATGAATGAGTTTGTCAGGCTTGACTAGTTTGTGAGGCAGCTGTCCTAATTTTGACACTAGCCCCCAGATATTAATAAAGAAGACTTTACACAGGATTCTTAGTGCTGAGTTTGCCTTTGGCATTTCCGGTGCCCGGAACAGTGCTAGGTGGTCCAAGCAGTTTGTTCGTGTGAGACTTTTTCTGGTAGTTTGATATAACTGAGTGGCTTGTGATGCCATTTCAGAGGGCACTTAGGATTCAACTACATTGCTGTGGAAGGGTCACAGTTAGACCAGACTTGGTAAGGATAGCACATTTAATTTTATAAATCACATGTGTTTCAACAACAGCCATTTCAGGGTCATCATTAGATTTTTAAAAACCAAATGTTTTTATTTTATTTAAATTCCGCTGTCCACTGTGATGGGATTTGAATCTGGTCCTTTGAACCCACTAGTTGGGCTTCAGAATTACTAATCCAGCAGAAATGTCATTCTGCCATGACCTTCCCTGATTGATTCCCTTTAATGTGGTTGGCCACATCATCCTCCACTGAAGCCAATACTCAGTTGGCTGGGTTCCAACTGGCATGTAATAGGTTCCATTTTTATCAGTCCAGACATAGCCAGACAATCATCTGCAATTGCTTGGCTTAGTTCTTCTGACCAGCTTTGCTCCCATATCGTTGGCAGTGATATATCCCAAAGGTCTAGCCTCGGCCCTCCCTACATATTCCCCCGAAGTTACCAGAAGACCATAAGACATAGGAGCAGAAATTAGGCCACTCGACCCATCGAGTCTGCTCCGCCATTCAATCAGGGCTGAGAAGTTTTCAACCTCATTCTCCCGCTTTCTCCCTGTAACCTTTAATCCCCTTGACAATCAAGAACCTATCTATCCACATATGTCTTAAATATACTTAATGACCTGGCCTGTACAGCCATCTAGAGCAATGAATCCCACAGATTCACCACTGTCTGGCTGAAGACGTTTCTCTTTATCTTCGTTCTAAAAGGTCTTTCCTTTACTCTAAGGCTGTGCCCTCAGTTCCTAATCTCACCTGCCAATAGAAACATCTTCCCAACGTACAGGAGGTTCAGTATTCTGCAAGTTTCAATTAGATCCCCCTCATCCTTCTAAACTCCATCGAATATAGAGCCAGAGTCCTCAAACATTCGTCATATGTTAAAGTTTTCATTCCTGGGATTATTCTTGTGAAGCCCCTCTGTACCCACTTCGTCTTAAGATTTGGGGCCCAAAATTGGTCACAACACTCTAAATGTGGTCTGACTAGAGCTTTATAAAGCCTCAGAAGTAAATCCCTGCTTTTATATTCTAGACCTCTCAAGATAAATGCCAACATTGTATTTGCCTTCCTAACTACCGACTCAACCTGCAAGTTTACCTTAAGAGAAATTGCGGATGCTGTAAATCAAGTACAAAAACAGAAGTTGCTGGAAAAGCTCAGCAGGTCTGGCGGCATATGTGAAGAAAAAATCAGAGTTAACGTTTTGGATCCAGTGACCCTTCCTCAGAACTGATGGTAGCTGGGAAATATCAGTTTATATGCAGAACATAGGGAGGGTGATGGGGTAGGGAGTAAACGATAGGATAGAGCCCAAAGAGACAGAAGAGCATTTGGATAGACAAAGGAGTTGATAATGATCTGGCTGGGCTGGTGAATAGTTGTTAATGGGAACTATCAGTGACTAACAATAGGTAGTGTGTAATGGCAGGCTATGTGATAACAAGGCTGGTGTGCGTGGTAGGGCGCTGGGACATGGGAGAGTTTAGGCCCTAAAATTATCGAACTTGATATTGAGCTGCAGGGTCCACAAGTGGAAATGAGGTGTTGTTCTTCCAGTTTGTGTTGAGCTTCGCTGGAACACTGCAGCAAACCAGAGACAGAGATGTTGGCCAGGGAATAGAGTGGTGTGTTAAAGTGGCAGGCAACAGGTAGCTCAGGGTTTTTTTTGCGAGCAGAACATAGATGTTCTGCAAAGCAGTCACCCAGCCTATGCTTCGTTTCCCCAATGTAGAGGAGACTACATTGTGAGCAGCAAATGCAATAGACTAGATTCAGGGAAGTGCAGGTGAAGTGTTGCTTCACCAAAAGGTATATTTTGGCCCTTGGATATTGGGGAGAGAGGAGGTAAATAGGCAGGTGTTGCACCTTCGCCGGTTGCAGGGGAAGGTTCCATGGGACTCTGGGGGGGTGTTGGGAGTGAAGGAAGTGTGGACCAGGGTGTCCCAGAGGGAAGTCCCTGTGGAAGGCAGACAAGGGAGGGAAGGGAAATATGTGTCTGGTGGTTGCATCTCACTGGAAGTGGTGGAAATGGTGTTGGATGATCTTCTAGATGTGGATGCTGGTAGGATGATAGATAAGGACAATATTGTTTATGCAGGAGGGAAGAGAGGGGGTGAGGGTGGAAGTTCGGAGCTGGGTCAGGCACTGTTGACAAGGGTGCTAGGAAGCCTCTGTTGAGGAAGAAGGTGGACATTTCAGAGGCTCCCTTGTCAAAGTTGGCCTCATCTGAACATATGCAATGGAGACGGAGGAACTGAGAGAATGGGATAGAGTCTTTATAGGAAGCAATGTGTGACAATGTATACTCCAGGTAACTGTGGGAGTCAGTGGGGAGAAACCTGGACCAGGACTCCCAAGTCACTTTGCATTTCAGATTTCTGAATTTTCTCCCCAATTAGAAAATAGTCCATGCCTCTATTCTTCCTACCAATGTGCATGACCTCACACTTTTGCACATTGCATTCCATCTGCCACTTCTTTCCCAACTCTCTTAAACTGTCCAAATCTTTCTGCAGCCTCCCCATCAATCAAAACAAGGTGCCTGATTCAACATGTGTAATCACACCCATTCTATCTCATCATCACTTCCGTTGACCCCTAAACTGTCATTGAATTATCATACCAATTGTCAGACATCAAGTACTGTATGGGCAGAAATTTTCTTCAATTCTAATGACCCAAAAAGTGAAGTCATTGTCCTCCAGCCTCCCAAAACCTCTGTTCCCTTGCTACCAACACTTGTCCCCTCTTTGGAAACAATCTGAAGCTGAACTAGACCTTAACCATAGTGTCATATCTGACCCTGAGATCAGCTTCTGAACACATATCCAGTCATAACATTAAATTCAACTCTGCAACATCACCTGACTCTGCCTTCACCTCAACTCATCTGCTGCTGACACCCTCATTCATTCCTTGATTATAGTTGACTTGATTATTTCAACGCACTCCAATGCTTGGCCTCCCATTTTCCAGCATTCAGAAATTTAAATCCATCCAAAGTGTTATTACTTGTATCCTAAATGACTCAATGTCACATTCACCCACTACCCTGTGGCTCTCTCACCAATATGACCAGCTGTTTAAGCATTATCTTGGTTTTAATTTTCTCAGTTTTGTTTTCGAATTCCTTAATGGCATCATCCACCACTTCTTCCACTTCCTATGACTGCAATCTCCTTCAGGCCTACAACATTCAGAGGTATCGGCCCTCCTTTAACTTTGACCTCTTGTGTATCTCCAATTAGAATTACTTCACCATTGGTAGCCTTGCCTTCAGCCGTCTGGGCCCAAGCTCTGGAATTCACTTTCTAAAATTCTCCACCTTCATTATCTTATTTTCATATGGCGCTTATTGAAACCAACATCTTTTTGCCTTGTTATTTCATAAAGTAGCTTGTTGCCAAAGTTTGCTTGCTTGCAATCTCATGAAGTGCCCTGGAATGTCTTGCAATGTTAAAGGTAATTCTTAAATGGAGGTTAGTCTTCCTGTTGTCACTGTTTTCTGAAACAACATTGTCTGTAAGCATTTTAATAATCTGCACTGGCATTACATCAAGTTTAATACATGTCACTGTTCAATTACCTTGAAAAACAAAGCTAGTTAACTTGTCCTTTCATTAATCTGTGCACCTGAACATTGGCAATCACCTAAAGTTCAATAGAGCATTGAATGAAAATGTAAAAAGGCTTAGTAATGTGTTTTAATTTTGTATCACATTAATTTACATCTTTTGCTTGTTAAATGTGTTGAAATTCTGTAGATGCTTCTGACAGACCCTAAAATATAATGTAGGAATGTTTAAGTAAAATTGCCTAAATTATAGCCCTGTGTACTGTACCTATAGTTGAATGTTAATTCTTTATCTATATTATGATCAGGGTGAGACAGATTCATGAAATGCCTCCCTAGCCTACACAATAGAGAGTGAATTAATGAGGATACTAATAATTGTGGGGTCTGTGCTGGTATGTTCCATAAAAATGTAATATAATTATTTAAACTATATTGTGCAAGCCTGAATACCATTTGTGGAAATTCTTTGAATCAAAACCTCAGTGCTGCAATGCAGTAAAAAATCCTGGTTTCTCTACACGCAACATAGAAATGCTTTGCATGTGAAACAAATCCTGTATGTGGGAAATATGCTTAACAGTCAGTTCAAAACCTTGATGAGCTTTTGGATCTCTGTCATTAATAATATGAAAAGTTGTTAATTGATAAATTAATTGAAACAGTGGTGATTGTTCTGGGTATTTGCTATGGAAGAAGGGATGCTAGGAAAATATAAATTGAAAGATGTAAAGCTAGTTTTATTTATTAAATTGCAAGGAACAATAAAGTCTCAAGTCATACCTGCTACACATCTGTCTACCTGCTGTTGCTTGCAGTTCTGTTTGTCTATATTTCTGAGTATCATTCTATTTCTTAACATTCTAGGAAGGTGCTGCTCTGTTTTAAATTTGTATGTTTAAATGTATTCATAACCTACGAAACCTGAATTATTTAAAAACCAGAGAATGTCCTTTGCTCAAGTTACTTTAATATGGGTGCTTGGTGGTGTCCTGTTTCCTAGTATTAGTTTTCTTACTTACAGTAATCAAACTCTTTTGTTAGGAAGTAAAACAAGTGAAACAGCAAGTGACAATAGAACAAATAAAAATGAGATTAATAGTCATTCAGTACCCATTTGGTTTTGAGTGTTTTTTGTCATCTCAATAGTACAAAGGCAAAGGTTATTCTGTCAGACATTAAGTATCCTATCATATGGTGTTGCAAAGAATACGTACTGAAAATGTGTGATCTTTATTTATCCCAACAAAATAGAGCCCTGTGCTTTCTCAGGTATCCTACAATATGGGGCAGACAAAAAGATTACCACAGAGCGACATCTTGAAAATATAACACAGATTATATTTGTTCTTTAGTTCTACAACCTGCTATATTGGCCTGTCACATATGAATGTGTTCCCCTTTTTGCATTGGCTGGTTAAGAGTACTATTGGTCCACTGAAGGTTGAGAGTGAGGGATATTGTCAATGACCATCGGGAAATGGCAGAAATGCTGAACGATTATTTTGCTTCAGTATTCACAGCAGAAAAGGAAGACAGCTGGCTGGAAGTCCCAAAGAAATTCACAGATGATCTGGGACAGGGTTCGAATAAAATTAGCTTAAGTAAATCATCAATAAAGGGGAAATTATCGGAACTGAAGAGTGACAAATCACCAGGACCTGATGGGTGTTAAAGGAATTGGAGAGCACGTTGCTAATGTCTTAATCATAATTTTTCAGCTGGATTCAGGAGTTGCATCTCTGAATTGAAAATTTGTTCATGTCACTCTGCTCTTTCAGAAGGGTAACAGAGAGAAACCAAGGAATTACAGACCAGTTAGTGTGGCATCTGCGGTGGGGTAATTGTTGGAGTCTATAATCAAGCATATAGCAATGGATCACCTTGTAAAAATTCAGTCAGTCAGGGAGAGTCAGCATAGATTCATGAAGGATAGATCAGAGATAAATCAATGGATATTGTTTATATGGACTTCCAGATGGTTTTTGATAAAAGTCCCCTACAAGAGATGATTAGCCAAGGTAGAAGCCCATAGAATTGAGGGAAAATTACTGACAGGGACTGGAAACTGGTTGAGTGGCAGCAAACAGGAGTTAAGCAGTGGGTAAGTACTCAAATTGGCAGGATGTGGTGTCCCATAGGTATCTGTGTTGGGGCCTCAATAGTTCACAATATTCATTAATGGCTTGGTAAGTGGCATAAATATTCAAATATCCAAATTTGCTGATGACACCAAATTGGGAGCATTGTAAACAATGTTGCTGACAGTACAAAATTACAACAGGATATTGATAGATTAGGAAAATGGGCAAAGTTGTGGCAGATAGATTTTAATACATGCGAATGTGAGGCTGTCCATTTAAGACTGAGAAAGGGTAGATCAAAGAATTTGTTAGGAGGCACAAAATTAAATACAGTGGAATTCCAATGAGTTTTGAGAGGTCAGGTACATAGCTCATTAAAATGCCATGAACAGATGCAGAGAGTAGTCAAGAAGGCTAATGGAATGCTGGCCTTCTTTTCTAAAGAGCTGGAGTATAAGAATTCGGGCATAATGCTGCAGTTATACAAATCCCTACTTAGACCCCACTTAGAGCACTGTGAGCAGATCTGGGCACCACACCTTACAAAGGATATTTTGGGTCCGGAGGGAGTTCAACACAGGCTTACAAAATTGATACCTGGACTTCAGGGGTTAAGTAATGAGGAGAGATTAGACAATTTAGACCTTTATTCTCCAAAATAACGCACAGGATGATCTAAATGAGATTTTCAGGACATTAACAGGGAAAAACAGGGTAGATAAAGATTGACTATTTCCACTGGTTGAAGATTCTAAAATCAGTAGGCATAGTCTAAAAATTAGGGCCAGACCATTCAGGAGAGATGTTAGAAAACACTTCTACAATCAAAGAGTAGTGGAGGTTTGGAATTCTTTTCTTCAAATGGTGGCTGATGATAGTTCAGTTGTTAAATTTAAATCTGAAGTAGGCAAATTTTTATTAAGCAAGTTTTTCAGGGACATGTGCCCAATGCAGGCATATGGAGTTAGGCCACAGATCAGCCATGATCTTGTTGAATGGTGGAGCAGGCTCAAGGGGCTGAATGGCCTACTCCTGTTCCTATGTTTCCATTTAGTTAGAAAATAGAGCAAAAATGAAACCAAGATTCAGATTCACAGTTGCTCAGGAGATTTCATATCTAAACTCAATTTCACTGCAAATGATAATGGATTCATAGTTGTCATAAGCACACTAACATGTGCTCAGAGTAGTCTAAAAAATAAACTTTTATAAGCTCATATGTAGGGTCCAATTATAGGTTTGTGTTTCTAGTTAAAAATAACATACAGTAAAGCCTTTGTCTTAAACAGGATAACAGTTAACTTAGTGGAAAAACTGCCATGTAATTATTCAAGAAAGAGCCATAAGATTATTCCTCAGAAGTTCCGAGGAAGGGTCACTAGACCCGAAACCTTAACTCTGATTTCTGTACACAGATGTAACCAGACCCGCTGAGCTTTTCCAGCAATATTTAATTTTGTTTCTGATTGACAGCATCGACAGTTCTTTTGGTTTTTACTCAACATTCTTTGAACGAGCCCAATGCGACATTTAGTTAACTTCCACCTAGACAGGACTTTTAAAAAATTTAACTGAAAGGTTTCATTTTCAAGTTACAGGTTTTAAAGCAGAAACATTCCTCTAATATAAAAGAAAAAGATATTTTGGATGTTCGAGATTTGAAATAAAAGCCAAAGATGCTGGAAAAACTCAGCAAGTCTGACATCATTTGGAGAGAGAGAAACAGAGTTAATTTCTGAGTACAGTTTGACTCTTTTTCAGATCTGTACTTTCACCAATTGTTTCTTAGAAATTTAAGATATCAGAACTACGCGGTTCAGACTTGAGATCTTTAAAAATGAATGAATATTACAGATGCAAGCAGGGTATTTAAGGCAGATACTAAGAGACAGAGGGTATGAACATAAAATTACCTTCATGCCAACAAAGCTGGGGATTTAAAGAATTTATTTTCTCCTCACAGTGGCAGAGATGTAGACAGAAGAAAACTTGTAGAATCCCCTTGGCTGGAAGCTTAACATGGGCGATAGAAATAAATATTGCAATTATGTTAAGGCACTTTAGAGTGCGACATATTGTAAGGAGAAAAGTTGAGTTGTATTCTCCTTTCAGTACGCTTCAATTTTAAATGCTTTGGAATATATTTTTACAAATTTTATGAGCAAGTACACTTTTGGAAGAAAATATTGTGAAGTTGTGGAGTACATCTTCTGCAAAAACAGCAGTGATTCATGAATAATAAGATGTGGCAGATGAGGATCTGTTTAAGAACTGAACTGAAGATTTTCAGGGGAAGACAATCAAATTCTTTATCAAACACAATAATTCCCACACTACCCCTATCACTGGAGACAATTTCACACAATATAACCAGTTGTGTATAGACCATGATTAATATCATTCATATTTATATAGAAAGTGGTTAATAATATGGTTATCTTATCATGAACTTCATATCGTTAAGATTTCTTGCCTGCGGTCCTGAGGAGTGCCCTTGGATATTTTATTTCATTGAAAAGTGCAGTAAACCACAACAGCATGTCCTTATGTAACAAAATGTCTCAAGGTGCCTAATGGGATCACTGTCGAACAAAGTTTTTCATTGAGTTGCATGAAAGCATTAGGCCAGATTGCCAAAACCTTGGTCATTGAAATTGATTTTAAGGAGCATTTTAAAAGATGGCAAACAGGTGAAGATGTTAAAGGAGGAAATTTCAGAATCTTGATCTTGAGCTGTTAAAAGCTTAATTGCCAGTGGAGAAAAAATTGTTTTTTTCTCTCATTTTATTCGTTGGAGGTGTGGGTCCAACATTTATTGACCATCCTTAATTGCCCTTGAGCAGGCGGTGATGAGCCACCTCTTTGAATCTGCCACAGTCCATGGCGGTGTAGTTCCACCCACAGCACAGATAGGGAGAGAGTGTCAGGATTTTACCCAGCCAGAGTGTAGGAACTGCAATATATTTCCAAATCCAGACTGTGTGTGGCTTGGAGGGCAACTGGCAGTTTGTGATATTCCCATGCATCTGTGTCCCTTTTCTCCAAAAGGTGCTAGAGGTTGTGGGTTTGGAATATGCTGTCAAAGGAACCTCTGATCAGTGCTTCTTCAAAAATGTAGAGCTGTACTTCCATTCTGACAGTTCCCTGGTAGCATAGAATAAATCACGTTCCCATTGTCACAACACTCAGTTGCCTTAGTCTACATTTTAAAAGGCCAGAATCGAAAGCAGTCACTGACAGCTGCTGACAAAGCTAGGTACATTAGGTAAGGGTGAGTGTATGGTGCTAGGACCACAGGTGGGTAGGGTAGGGTGCCAGGCAAATAGGCTGCCAGGTGGGTAGGGTGCCTATTGTGTGTTGGGTAAGGTGCCAGATGGTAGGTGCCAATTGGTAGCAGGTACAGTGCCATGGGTTGGTTTCTAGTTAGGTAGGATGCCAGGTAAGTAGGGTACAATGGCACAAGGTGGCAAGGGGGCAGGTAAGTGATGGAGTGTTTAGGGTAGAAAGGTATCAGCCCAGTAAAGGAGAGGGTGGGTGTTGGTTCCCAGGGGTTAGCATGGGAGGATAGGGTTGGGTCTTGAAGCAGTGGACAGCTTGGATGAGCTTCTGGATTAATAGTCTTATGACAATACCACTAGGCCATCACCTCTCCATATGAGACATGGGAGTGGGTGTTTGGTCCAGGGTGGGGCTGGGGGAAGGTGGGAATAGGATTTCAGGTCATCAGTTGATGGGGAGTTTGCATCCAGCAGTAGGGCAGGAGTGTTGGGTCTGGAGTAGGGGGGAAGTACTGTTTGAGTCTGAAGTGGGTTCAAGGGGGTCAGATTAGGAGCTGGGGGACAGTGTGGAATTGTTTCCGGTGACAGGACAAGGGGATTGGTTCTGGTGGCAGGTGTGGGTGTGTCAGGTCCCGGCAGGGCTGACAGACTGTCATAGTGGTCAAAATGGGTGTGGGCTTGGGTGCTGGAGTAGGGTTTGATTGAGTCCCAGCATAGGGTCAGGTCCTGTGTGTAGAGGAGAGGTTTTGTGTCTAGTTTTGGAGGTGTTTGGTCATGGGGGAGAGCAGGGCATCAACTCAGCATCTGAGGGCTTACTATGAGTTGAGGCAATGTGCAGTTGAGGGTGTGTGAGGTAAGTTGGTGGTCAGTTTAATAGTTACTAAGGGGTTGGACTGTGTACTTAATAGTCCATCATTTACTGAGTGACTATAGAGGAGTCTTTCAATTCACCAATTTAAATGGAGACTTTCAGAGGGTTCCAGGCACAGGGGAATTGCCCAGCAGAATCTTATATTTCTTGGGCATTTCCTTTACATTCTGCTATTCCAGAGGGTCCTTACATGCAATGTCTATCAAAATTTTGCAGAAATGAATATCTGGCCACTGGAAAATTTGGATCAATGAGGTTTATAGAGTTATTGAGTCACAGCGATGTACAGCATGGAAATAGACCCTTTGGTTTAACTCATTGATGCCGACCATACATCCTTAATAAGTCAATTCCCATTTGTCAGCACTTGACCCATATCTCTCTAACATTTCCTATTCGTATACCTATCCAGATGCCTTTTAAACATTGTAATTGTACCACCCTCCACCACTCCTTCTGGCAGCTCATTCCACACCCGAACCACCCTCTGCATGAAAATGTTGCCCCTTAGGTCCCTTTCAAATTTTTCCTCTCTCATCTTAAACCTATGTCCTTCTAGTTTTGGACTGCCCCACCCTGAGGAAAAGACCTTGGCTATTCACCCAATGCATGCCCTTCATGTTTTTATAAACCTCTATAAGGTTACCCCTCAGCCGCCAACACTCCAGGAAAATAGCCCCAGTCTAATCAGCCTCTCCTTATACCTCAAACCCTCCAACCAAAATTGCAAGCAGCATTCCAAAAGTGGCCTAACCAATGCCCTGTAAAGCCACAACATGATCTCCCAGTAATGCTCTGACCAGTAAAGGCAAGCATGTCAAATGCTTTTCTATCCTATCTACCTGTGACTCCACTTTCAAGGAACCATGAACCTGTATTCCAAGGTCTCTCTGTTTAGCAACATTCCCCATGACTTTGCCATTAAATGTATAAGTCCTGCCCTGATTTACCTGTCTAAGATGCAGCACCTCACATTTATCAAAATTACTCTCCATCTCTCATTCCTCGGCCCATTGGCCCATCTGATTAAGATCCCATTATACACTGAGATAACCTTCTTTGCCGTTCACTACACCTCCAATTTTGGTGTCATTTGCAAACTTACTAACCATACCTCCTATGATCACATCCAAATCATTTATATAAATGAAGAATAGCAGTGGACCCAGCGCTGATCCTTGTGGCATACTGCTGGTCATAGGCTTCCAGTCTGAAAAGCAATCCTCCACCATCACCCTCTGCCTTCTACCTTTGAGTCAGTTCTGTATCCAAATGGGTAGTTTTTCCTGTAGTCTACATGATCTAACCTTGCTAACCAGTCTACCATGAGGAATCTTGTTGAAAGCCTTGCTGAAGCCCATATAGATCATGTCCACCATTTTGCCCTCATCAATCCTCTTTGTTACTTCTTCAAAAAACTCAATTAAGTTCATGAGCCATGATTTCCCATTCACAAAGCCATGTTGACTATCACTAATCAGTCCTTGCTGTTCCAAATACATGTAAATCCTGTCCCTCAGGGTTCCCTCTAACAACTTACCTACCACCAATGTCAGGTTCTCCAGTCTATAGTTCTCTGGCTTTTCCTTACCACCTTTCCTAATTACTAGCACCACATTAGCCAACCTCCAGTCTTCCTGCAACTCGCCCGTCAGAGATTGAAAAAGAAACATGAAAACTTGAGAAGCAAACAGAGTAAATTGGAGGCAAATCAAGTAAAGAGAGAAGAATAAATAATGGGAAAGAAATATTGCTTTAAAAGGGAAAGAAGGAACAGTAAAGAGATATAAGAAAAAATTAAAATCTTTTCATTCTCATTGCCCACTTGAAAATCTGCATTACTACACCTTCATAGCCTCAGGATATCCCAAAGTTCTTCACAGCTGATGAACTGTTTTTGAATTGTAGTTACTGCTGTAATGTAGGAAATACAGTAGTCAATTGATCTGTTTTGGTGCTATTGATTGAGGGATAAATATTGGCCAGGACACTGGGGCTAAAACCTTTGCTTTTTGGGCAACACAATCTTTTGTGTCCACTGAGAGAGTAGACTTGTTTTCCAAGAGATTACACAAATGCAGCATTTCCTCATTCATGCACTGGATTTGAGACTTGATTTTTGGTCTGTCCATAACTAAAGTGGAATTTGTTTGAGGTAAAAATGCAATGAATTCAGCCATAGCTTAAACTCTAATGGATGGCCATAGGTAGCCTTAACCAAAGTAGCTATTTCCCTCCAAAGATCTGGTTTGTGTTGGAACTTTATCAGAAATTTGTTCTTTGCAAGACTGGTCTTGTTCTACACTCTGTCTAGCTCTTTGGCTGACAGCCGAACAGAGAAATGGTATTTCTTGTGTGTGTATAATATAATTGGCTACGTCCCAAATTTTCTAGGAGTACATTACCTGTAGGCAAAATCCATTCATATTTCATGGTTAAAGCTCATTAAGCAAGATGAAGGTAACAACAGCAATGACTATGAGCAACTGCACATTCCTCATCCGTCAAAGTTTAAATTATGATATTGTCATGTGATGGATTATTCAAATAGCTATGGAGGTGATCTAATTCAGAGATTAATAAAAGAGAACTAATGCAATGTCTGTTCTAGGTAATGATAAATGACTGCTTTGCAGCCAGAATATTGGAGTTAGTCACTTGGATCTTCTTTCATGTGTCAAGGCACACTGACTTCATCTTAATAATCAGATCAAAGCACGCCAGGCTCCAATCAAGCAGTAAATGTGATGTCATATCTACCTAAACTGTTATGAGTTCAAACCCATGAGTTGTGAATCGGCACAAACAAAGATTTCATTGGGGTGAATGCCTTCTCTCCGTTCAAAGTTTTGATTTAAATGCTTTTCAATTTTATTTTTGTCACAGAATTTTAATTCCTGCTGCAAAACTGTAATGTTTCTTTGGATCTGCCTTTGCTTTACATTAATGTGGTGGGATGTTTGAATACACGGATGCCGAAATTCCATCTAATTCTCCAAGGTTTGTGGAAGAAATGAAGGCGACCTAGTTGTGCAAAATTTGTTCCATTTTCCAGGACTTCCCTCTCACGCATAGAAATGGATAAATATGAATTATTTCATTGATTTGAGGTAGTTTGCCAATTCGTTGTAGAATGATGCTTAACTTCTATGGCTCAACTATTCATTTGCCAGTTGTACAAATGATTTAGATGAGAATATAGAAGGCATGGTTAGTAGGTTTGCAGTAGACAGTAGGCTTTTAGCACTCTTGCCTTCACCACTCAGACCTTTGGGTATAAGAATTGGGATGTTATGTTGAGATTGTACAAGACACTGGTGAGGTCTCTTCTGGAGTACTGAGCCCAGTGCTGGTCGCCCAGCTATAGGAAGGATATTATTAAACTGGAAAGGATCCAGAAAAGATTTACCAGGATGTTGCCAGGAATGGACTGTTATAAGGAGTGTTGGATAGGCTGGAGCATTTTTCCACTGGAGCATAAGAGATTAAAGGGGGACCTTCTAGAGGTTTATAAAATCATGAGGGGTATAGATAAGGTGAATGGGAGCTATCTTTTCCCCAGGGTGGGGAATTGCAAGACTAGGAGGCATAGTTCTAAGGTGAGAGGAGAAAGATTTTAAAAAGACACAGGAGTCAATTTTTTTACACATAGAGAGGCTTGCGTGTGGAATGAACTTTGAGAGGAATTGGTGGATGCAGGTACAGTTACAGTGTTTAAAAGACATTGAGATAAGTACGTAAACAGAGAAGGTTTGGAGGGATGTGGGGGAAGCACAGGCAGGAGGGACTAGTTTAGTTTGGGATTATGATTGGCATGCACTGGTTGGATTGAAAGGTTTGTTTCCGTGTTGTATGACTCTATAACTTTACGATTACAAGTCCACTACATATCTTAACTAATCAATCTCCCAGTAAAGGCTTAACCGAAAGTGCCACCATTTTTCTCTAGTGATTGTTCAACACCATTGCACTCTCCTTCAAAGCTACAATTGTTGTCTTTGCTATGCAATCTTATTTCAATTGTCTTCCCAACACACCTCAGTATTAAACAGTCAAAGTTCTTTCATTGAATGCATTCAATTCAACATCCTCCTCAGCCACAGCTACAAATAATGTACCTGCCCTCCTTGCCCTTTTCAAACTCTCTGCCAAGTTTGGTTGTAACCGACCAGCTGTCCTCCTCCAGCAGTTCTTCTTCGTGATTCACCTTTAAAGGACTTTTGCTTGCATTCTGCTATTACCACTTTATCCCAGCACATTGACAGCTCTGTTTCTTCTCATGACCTGACAGTGACCTTACTGGGTCATTAGACACTTGTCCTTATACCAGGAGAACAGTGCCCAGCATAAGAGAAATGGCTAGGTCGGGTGACTGCAGAACCAATGTCAGTCTGGAAAGGAGAATCATGAGTACTGCAAGGCAATCTGAAATATTCCTTGGAGGTATGCTTGGCTTTTCAGGTCACATCTTGAATTATCTTCATTGGTGGCTTTGATGTTCAATAATTTGAAGATCAAATTGAGACTCAGGGCTCTGAAAGACATTGGCTATGACTTTAACATATTAATTAGGCTGCTACCTGCCTGTGGAGACATAATCCCATTCTGCTAAATCCTGGTATAATTGTCGGCGACACAAAAAAGACTTGTGTGGAGATTTTGACCCTTGCTCCCCCTCGTTTGCACCATTCCTGTTGACCACAGGATAAAGGAACAGAATTAGATCATTTGGCCCATCAAGTCTGATCCACCTTTTGATCATCGCTGATATGTTTCTCAACCTCATTCTCCTGCCTTCTCCCCTTAACCCTTTATCCCCTTACTCATCAAGAGCCAACCTACCTCTGTCTTATATATGTTCAATGACTGGTCTCCACAGTCTTCTGAGGCAAGAAGTTCCATAGATTGACTACTCTCTGGCTGAAGCAATTCCCCCTCATTTCAGTTCTAAAGGGTTACCCTTTCATTCTGAGGCTGTGGACTCAGGTCCTAGTCTCTCCTACAAGAGGAAACATCTTCTCTACACAGTCTATCCAGGCCTTAGTATTCTGTAAGTTTTGATGAGATACCCCTCATTCTTCTAAATTCCATTGAGTATGGACTCACTCCTAATCTGATAAGCACTTCAATCCTAGGATCATTCTTGTAAACCTCTTCTGGATTCCCTCCAAGGTCGGAACATCTTTCCTTAGATGCAGAGTCCAGAACTGTTCATAATATTCCAAATGCGGTCTGACCAGAGCTTTATGCAGCCTCAGCAGCTCTTGTATTCTAGCCCTCTTGAAATGAATGCTAACGTTGCATTTGCCTTCCTAACTGCCAACTGACCTTAAGCAAATCCTGGACTAGGATTTCCAAGTCCCTATGTGTTTTAGATTTCTCATTGGAATTAAAAAAAAACAGGGCTTAAAAATCTTCTAAAAGTAACTAGAAACAGGATACACCATTTCTAACAGGGCTTCCAAGAGACTCTACTCAGGAGAGTAGCAAGGATGCCATATGCTGAGGTGGGTGGAGAAGCAGGGCTGAAGGCAAGTGAGGACAAGGGTGTGGGAGATGTGAGAGGCAAGAAAAGGGGCAGGTTGCATTTTAGAAGAAATTGAAGAAGTTAAATTTAAGTTTGCTGCCTACCTTACTGTATGTAACACTATCCTGGGTCAAACAGCTGATGGTACTGCAAGAACACAAGTTGTTGTTACTTAGGATCATTGAATGATAGAGCCATTCAACCCATTATGCCCATGTCCATGATGGCCCTTTGAATGAGCTATGGAACCATCACTCTCCCATATCCTTGAATGTTCTCCCCTTCAAGTAGTTACTGCCAATAATGTTACTTTCTGTTATTGTGATTGTTATCGCTGCTTTTGCTACTTGTGTTACTTTTGGTAACATTTTAACTGCCACATGTGGAACATGTGGAACTGAAACAGTTGTCTGCAGATTCTGTGTATGTGCCATTGCTGTTGCCACTCTCACCTACAGGTTTAAAAGCTTTGAGTCAAATTTATAAGTTTGATCTGTACTTAGATAACTTCCACAAGTTGGGACACAATTATTGCTTCTTCTAAAAATACAGTCTATTGAGTAACAAAACCATTAAGCCCATTGAGTGCGCTATGATAAAGCTATCCAATAAGTCCCTACTTGCTTGTTTTCTTCCTGCAGCCATGCAAATTTGTCATTAACGAATACTTAACCAACTTCATACAAAAGGTCATGATTAAATCTTCATCATCTGGTATGTTCCAGATTAGGGTAATAAGCTGGACAAAGAAAACCTAATTTCTGACGTCCCAGATTTTTGGTCATTTAAGTTGAAACTTGTTACAGTAAAATTATGAATTGATAAAAAATGCTGTGACCAATTAATCAATATGCTTTCAATTTTATCCTTCTTTATGGGTTAATCTTCGCGTTTGACGCACATCAGGAGTGTTGTAATGCCTGCAATACTGATAATTTCCACTTGGTGGCAGTTTGATGCAGAGTTTCAAATAGCTTTGGGATATACTTTAAAGTAATGCATCTCCCTGGGGATACACTGAAGCATGCATGTAATCACACAAAGCTTGACACAATGTAGGACAAAGCAACCCACTTGTTTCACTCCACATCCACAAGCATTCACTCTCTACACCACTGACCTTCAGTAGCAGCAGTGTGTACCATCCACACGATAAACTGCGTAATTCACCATGGATCGTCAGGCAGCACCTTCCAAACACATAACCACTAGAAGAACAAGGGCAGCAGATACATGGGAATACCAGCACCTAGAAGTCCTCTTCCAAACTGCATACCATCCTGACTTGGAAATATATTGTTGTTCCTTCGGTGTTGCTAAGTCGAAATCTTGGGCGCACCCCCACACACATCCACCCCCCCCACCCCCCGCAGCACCGTGAGTGTGCCTACACCAAGTGGATGGCAGTGGTTTAGGTAGACAGCTCACCAGCTTCTGAAGGACAACTAGTGATGGGTAATGAATGGGTAGTTTTATGAGGAAAGGTTGGGCAGACTAAGCTTCTTTACACTGGGGTTTAGATGAGCAAGTTATGATTGGATTGAACTGTATAGATTCTGAAAGGTCTTAAAAAGTGGACGTGATACAGATGCTTACTCATGTGGGTAAGTCCAGAACTAAGAGACGCTGTTGTAAAGTTGGGAGTCATTATTTTAGGACAGAGACGAGGGAACTGTTTTTCTCTCAGAAAGTTATGCGACTTTGAAATTCTGCCTCAGAAAGCAGTGAAAGTGGGGTCATTGAATACTTTTAAGATGGAGATTGATAGATTCCAATTAGGTAGGGGCATCAAGAGTTATTAAGATGATGGGAATGTGGAATTTGAAGAACAACTCTGGTTTCTGTGATGGTGGAGTTGAGAGGACCACATCTCAATGTGATGATCCACTTGACATTTCAATAGTCTTATTCTGAAATAATCTAAGGTTTCAGTCATAACAAAGATAATTATGGAGACCATTCTGCTGCAAATGACTGTAAGAGGAAAATGAAACTGGACAAATGTTTGAGGTGGCGTTGGGGGAGCATTTTAATGAAAGTGACCACAACATCATTCCTTTTAAGTTTGTTACGGTAAAGGAAGAAGATGGTCTGCAAAAAGGACTTTGAATTGGGAAGGGCAGACTTTATTAAAATAAGGCAGAAGCTGACCAAAGCAGACTGGGAACTGTTACTTGAAGGTGAGCCTTCAGCAAAACAGTTGGGGGTGTTCAAAACGGAACTGGGGAGAGTACAGGGCCAACAAGTTCCCTTTAGGCTAAGATGTAGGAACAACAAGCCCAGAGACCATGGATGTCTAGGGATAGTCGGGACGAGATACAAAGGAAAAGAAAGATGTATAACAGGTACAAAGGGTGCCAATCAACAGAGGACCTAGTGGAGTATATGACATAACAGGATACAAATCAAAATCATATCAAATCAATGTGGATAGTGTGACATTTAACCACATTATGTTCCATATCTCATGCTCTTGCCCACTCTCTTAGTTTTTTTTTATCCCCTTGAAGCCATTTGCAACTCTTCCCACCTACCTTCCTACCAAGTCCCGTATCATTTACAAACCTACATATGAAGCATCCTCATGCATTGAAACAGTTAGGTCTTTTTGCACCTTGTAATTCTGCAGTTGTTGTCTAATTAAGTAATCCTCTGTTGTTTTTATTCTACCTGCCAAAGTGAATGAACAATTTCTCATTGTTCCACAATATACTCAATTTGGCACAGCTTTGCCATTCACATTAGTTATCTGTGTCAGTCTGCATCCTCTTTATGTCATGTTCTCATCACATTTTTCTACCTATGTTTGTGTCATCTACAAATTTAGTCCCCACTTTACCTAAGTCTTGATGTAAATTATAAAAATCTGAGAGTCCAGCACAGACACCTGCGGGACCCCACTTGGCACACCCTGCTTTTCTGAAAAAGACTCATTTATGCACACTGTCTGTTTCCTGCCAGTCAGCCAATCTTCTCTCTGTGCAAGCATATTGTAGCCTCCACCATAGGATCCTATTTTGCATAATAATCTTTCATGTAGTATATTGACAAATTGCATTTTAGAACTCCAAGCACAGTATGCCAATTGATTCTCCTTTATCCACAGTGCATGCTATTTCTTCAAAGAATTCTGATACTCTGATTAAACAGGATTTCTGTTTCACATAACTACGTTCCATACTGACTCTTTCCAATTACCTTGGAGTTTTCCAAGTAGCTGCTCATAACCTCCTTAATGGTCAACTCTAAAAGCTTCCCCATGACAAATGCCAAGCTAAGTTGCACATGGTTTTCTGTTTTCTGCCTCCTATCCCTCTTGAATAGAACAGTTACATTTGCTATTCTCTCTTCTTTTATCAAGTTCTTGGTCCTCCTTTGCTCATGTCTTAATTCTCTGAATCCTCAGAATATTTTGGACAACCTTATGAACATCCTCCTTTCATCTAATACTACCTTTAACTCCTGTTGTTAGCCATGTCCCTCTTATTTCAGCTGTTGGGCATTTTTGCCCGAAAGGAATGAACGTTTCTTGAAAAGAAAAACATTAATTTTCTAAACACAAGTCATTGCCTAACAATCGTAAAACTTTGAAACGTATTTTTCCAATCCATTATAGCCAACTTCTTCCCCATACTTTCATAATTTTCCTTGTTTGGTTTTAAGACCTTAGCCAACAATGAGGTAGACCATTGTGAGGTGGGGTCATCATCAGCTTGTGGGGTGTGTTGTGTATTTTAATAGGTTTTCACAGGATTACAATAGTAAGTTCCTGTCTTCTGAGACAGAAAATAGCAGGTTGAAATTCTTTCATGGAGACTTGAGCACATAATCTAGGTTGGCACTTCAGTGTCCTCTCACAGAAACTTTTCACTCTTAGGGTACTGTCTCCAGTGGACGAAAATAACCAGTGGTCACTTTGAAGGTGAACAGAAGAGTTCTCTTGGTCAACATTTACTTCTCAGGTATTATCATTAGAGCAGATTGATTGCTGATTAATGTCATCATTACTCATGGCACCCTGCACTGTGCAAACAGGCTTCCCTATCCAAAGTGACCTATAGTTTTAAATAGTATTTAATTAGTTGTGAAGTAGGTGCAATGGTGTGACAGGTACATTCTTTCTATTTTATTTTAATGATGTGACCAGCCCTCAGGACTGAATATCGAGTTCAATAATTTTAGGGCCTGAGCACCTTCTTCCACATCCTTTACCTACCCCCTCACCTCAGGCCTTGTCATGACATGAGTTACTTTCAGCAGAACCAACCCATTTTCAGCTCCGCATGGTCGCCATTAGCAGCTCTTCTTTCTCCCTGGCTTACCATTATCCATCCCCTTGTCTGCCTTTCTCTCACTCTGGGCTCTATCTTCTCCCCCATCCCTTGTCTTCAGCAAATATCCTACCTACCATCAATTTTGAAGAATGATCGCTGGATCTGAAACATTAACTCTGCTTTCTCTCCACAGATGCTTCCAGACCTGCAGTTTCTGTTTTTCTTTCCTGCTACCAGTTTTCTCTCTCTGTAATTAAAGTTATTTTAATTGACATTCAAAATGGTGGCCACCTTGTTGCAAGTAGCAGAACACAGAACTCTCATGGTCTTGCTAAGTGAGACTGACTTTGATTTTCCGAGTCATTGTGTTTAATAGCATACATTCTTTCTCACTAATTCAGTGGGGAGATGATCGCTGGATTGTTATCGCTGGATTGTTAATCCAGAGACCCAGATAATGTTCTGGGGTCCTGGGTTTGAATCCTGCCATGGCAGATGGTGGAATTTGAATTCAATAAATATCTGGAATTAAGAGTCTAATGATGACCATGCAACCATTGGCTATTGTTGGACAAACCCATCTGGTTCACTAATATCATTTAGGGAAGGAAACTGCCACTCTTATCTGGTCTGGCCTACATGTAACTCCAGACCCACAGCAATGTGTTTGACTCCTAACTGCCCTCTGGGCAATTAGAAATGGGCAATAAATGCTGCCTAGCCAGTGATGCCCTCATCCCATGAATGAATAAAGAAAAAAAATCCAGGAGTTTTCAATTTTTGTGTATCAGATGTGTCCCATTCTTGTTTTAAAAATTTATCAACCCTCCCCTAGCATTGATGTAGTGCATTTCTATGATAACTAGTTACAATTACAAAAACAGTTAAACATGGTGACTTAATGTTATTGTTGGTGAAATAACTCCACAGAGGCTGCTATCCTGTCACCAAGGCACCCTTTATTTACACACACACTTTACTTGGCACTGGCCCAGCTTCCTCAGAGCCAACTCTCGGGGTGAATGGAACCTCTGACCCTCCTGTTTATGTCTGTCAGCCAGGGCTCCCCAATTGGACCAGATTAACAGATCCAATCAGGGAACTCATATTCTGTGAGGTCCACCTGGTTGACCTTGTTACAATTGCTGCAATTGGTTTCCATTAATATGAAACCTGTTGCGGTGCTAAGTGGTTTTGCTCATGTGGTCTAAAATCAGCAGCAAGTTGGTACACAGCAAGATCCCACAACATGTACATATTTATATATATGATGTATGTCTAATTAGCCTCAGGCTTACTCCACAAGGCAAACTGGCACATTTTACGTATCAAAAAGATCAAGATCTCTGAAATGTCATCACATTGTATCAGTGATGCCCCTGGGAGTTGGGCCAAGGTTAGTATGAACTCCTGGCATTCCTGACAGTGAGTTCCTGCCGTTGGATGTGGCAGTGGACAGCTTTATCAGCCACATAGAGATTGAAAATTGAAGTTAGCTGAATATTTTCCCTTTTTTTATGTGTTAATTCTCTGTTCACTACTCTATTAGTCTCTACTAATTTGTTGCTTTGCTCATTTGGCATCTGTTCTCATCCTGGATGTATTGGAAGATTAAGGCTGGTGCTTTCATGATTTCCGCCCATACTTCCTGCTGAACCTTTAAACAGTTGGCAATCACTCGCTAACGTGTAAGATTGTCCACATAGGAAATTCCATGTCACTGCTCACGGGTTCTGTGGGAATTTTTGTGGCTGATAATCCTGATCCTAGAACTGCATCTCTGACTACACATTTGGCAGGTGTTGGCAGGAGGTGGATGTGACCCTTGGCCTTGAGATCATTGGCATTCTATTCCCCTGTTTCTTTTCCGTACTTCCTTTTGCCAATGGGTGTTCTTGGAGAATTGTGCCCCTTCGTACAGGAGTTTCCTCCGAATGGGTTTCTTTTGAATGAGGGTCTCCCATGTGTTAACATTTATGTTGCATTACTTGAGGGAAGCGGTCAGGGACTTTATTAAATGTTTTCTTTGTCCTTCTCTCATTCAAATATCTTCCTTCAACTGGGCGAAGAAGATTTGCTTTGAAGTCGGCACTCAGGCATCTTAAGCACGTGGCTGGCCTAATGATGTTGGTTTCAGATGTTCGTAGCCTAATTGTTGGTGTTATTGGCAGTTTCAAGGATGCTGCTGTTAGTATGCTAGTTGCTTTAAACACAATGAGTCAACATCTTTTTATAAACTTTTAGCTCATTGAGTGCCTCAACTACCTTCCCTTCCATATGACATGAGCAGCATCTTCTTCCTTAATAAAGACAATTGCAAAATTCTTATTGAGTACCTTAACAATGTCCCCTGTCTTGCTTGCACAAATTACCTTCTTCTTCCCTCATCACTTACACTTCTTAATTTACCATCCTTTTCCTATTTATATACCAACAGAAACCTTTGGATTCCCTTTTAGGTTAGCTGCCAGTCTCTTCTCGTATTTTCTATTGGTTTCTCTTTTATTCTCATCTATATTCCGACATTTCTTTACGCAGCCTGCTCCTCAACTGTGTTTCCTGCCTGCATACTTATTCTGCTGTATCTTTTCATACCACTAACCTTTTCCATGGATCTCTGGATTTATTTGCCCCACATTTAACCTTGAACTCCATGATCTTTAACCTCCCAATCATAGCTCAGGAGTAATGTCACTTTATTCCATGTGTGATATTCAACATCACTCCAAACATTTCCTTTAACTTCTATGATTTTTTTTCTCTCTCCACTATCCTTTCTGGAGACTACAATTCGATCAAGGACATGATCAAACTTATATTTCATTTTCACAGTTACCTGAAAATACATCATGCATGCAAATGCTATTAAATTCAGAGTCTGGCCAATGAGATTGGTAAGATATTCAACTGTGAACATATCACAGTGTATATTGCCCAATTAGCTGCTGTTGTGCCTCACCCCCTCAACCAACAACACATTTTTAAATTTCATTTGATTTCAAAAATATATTTTATTCATAAAAATATCTTTACATACATGATTTGCCACTGCAGCTGATTAAAGTCTAAATTGACACTACCTGATTACCGAGGACTCTTTTGGTCCGTATGGCTTAGTTGTACATTTGAATTTAACCTTTGATCAATGTGACAGGCTAGACATCTGACATGGACTATCTGCACTATGAACAGCTCAGGATAAGGGGTTAATTCCTGGGCTCCTATTCTTTGAAGAGTTCTGTAATTAGAACCACTACCATCAATCACTGCCCTTTGTTTCCCATTATTCATCCAATCTATTATCTTCTTTTGTTTTATCCATAAGTCTTCTGTGAAGCATCTCAGCAAGTAACTTCTAAAAAACCCATAACTTCTATTATATTACCCTCATTAATCAACAGTGATGTTACCTCAAAGAAATAATTTAGCATAAGCTGCCTTTCATAAACTTGTGTGGCTTGAAATTATAACATTATAGTGAATGCTGAATCGTTGGAGAGATTAATGCCATTCTGCAGCAGTTTAGTGTGTCATTCCAAACAATTATGACATTATGCAGCAAGGTACTGGATCCAGATGAATGTACACTGCAGCAAGACAGCATTCTGGAGTGGATGGTTGCTACACTGCAGTCGGATGCTGCCACAGACTGTTTACCACTTTGCTTAGCCCTTTTTACATAGAGGAAGATGCTGTTCACATTGCTGTACACTCCGTACATTCTGATGCATGCTGCACCATTCAAACACATCAGACTACACTACATATCTCTGTTCAATGCCTTTTGCGCATAGTGCCACTTCAATGTCTTCTGCACTATCTGTTCCTTATCACATTCATTTGATTGAATACAGCAAATACTGAGTGGAGCTAGTAATGTTCAAAGAATTCACAAAAGCATTGTATCCATTTTGCGGGGAATGTAATAATTCTTATCCCTATTTGAACAGTTACACGCAAGTCCTCCAAGGTGAAATGATCCGCCCCCTGCTGACAAGATGGAAGATTACTGGTGTCGCTGTTGTGAGCTTTAAGTGTGGAACAGGGGCATAATGAGCTGAACAACCATTTTGTTCTGTCATTCTTCCTATTTTATTGAAGGCAAAATTAAATTCTGAAGGTCTATCTATTTGCATGCATAAAATATCTTACAGTTCAGAACTGGCTTTCAGAGCAATAACTGCATATATCTCAAAGATAACTATGTTTCTATACTTTGTTTATTCATATTGTTCCTCAGTCATCATTTAGGGCCACCGACTCACATGTAGACACTAATGGCTATTGTTCAACCTCCATGTACTAATTGATGTGCCTGATACATGCGCAGTGTGTTGCCTTTGCCAACATGAGCAGATTTATTATAAAACAAAAGATACACCAAAATGTATTGGAAACATTGAAACAAAGGCTTTGAAGATTTATTATGATGAGAGAATAACCCAAATAATCCATTTGCAGACTACTGCTTCAACAAAAGGTCACCTCCGAGATTGGTAATGTTGTGAAAGACTTTCCAACAAGATGGCAGTAGAGGACCATTGCATAGGAAGAAGGTTTTGGGGATTGCTTTAAACAGATTAATTAACTATTTGTTACCCACATGTTTGGATTCAATAACATGTCAGTCTCTGTTGCCAACTTAGACATGTGTTTTGCCAATTCTTACTAGTAAACACACGTGGAGTTAGTTGCTGTCAAAAACATTCAGCAAACATATAGCCACATTCTGGGGTTAGTTTAGAAGATGAGAATGTATCAGAAAGTGAATCATGCACAGTGCACTTTTTTGTTTTCTGGTAGCCCCTTTTAATGAGGAGGACACTATGTGAAGTCTGCTGCACTGTAACCACAACACAGATGGAGCTGACCAGGAGGCTCTCCCGCTCTCCCTGCCTGCCATAGGCAAATTGGTGGGATTTACAGTTTGATGATCACCATGTTTAACCACATCATTGTAGATGATACTATACTCCCCTGTCACCATCAATTCTTGAAGCTGAAGCTGGAGCTTCATGCTCAGAGCTGTGAATTTACAATCCTCTTTGGGTATGTTAATAATTTTAAAGTTTATAAATTAAAAAATTCATGCGACGTGTGCAGGATGGAGACATGGCCAACATTTGTTAGGCACCTTTAAGTGGTCTTGAAAATTATTAGATTATTTTAAAGGACAGTGAAAAATCAACCAGATTAGTCTGGAGTCACGTAGGGCCAGGTCTGATAAGGCTGGCAGATTTCCTTTCCTAAAGGACATGAATAAAACAGTTGGGTTTTTAAGACAATTTAATTGATTACAGTTTCATGGTTACCAGCATTGACAATTAATCAATTGAATTTAAATTCCACTAGCAGCCCTGGTGAGATTTAAACTGTTACACCAGGATTTTAATCAAGATTCCTATGCTACTATCCTATTGACATCACCAACACCTTGTCACTTACCTCTCCCTGGGAGGTCAACCCTGAATAATTAACTGCTGCTATCTTTAAGGAATAAATTACTCAAAATCAAATCATTTTCAGCAGTTAGCCCATCATACTCGCAAAAATAAGCAGGAAAAATAATTTATATTGTTCCCTTATTGCTTTATCCATCTTTGAGTTTTAAATATTTAAATGACCATTTTTGAAGAAGGGCCCCGACCCGAAACATCAGCTTTTCTGCTGTCTGATGCTGCCTGGCCTGCTGTGTTCCTCCAGCTCCACGCTGTGTTATCTCTGACTCCAGCGTCAGCAATTCTTACTATCTCTGTTTCTATTGCTAATGGTTTCTATTGAAAGCTCAGTATTTCAACAGATATCTGTTGTACATTGGAAGGGATTAAATAATAAAATACGTTACAGATAGATCAGATCCTAAACCCTTAGAATTAGTTTTATTCTCACGTGATTACAATGAAAAGTTTACAAGTTGCCACTTATGGCACCATCTCATGTGCCTCAGTACAGATTCTTAAATACAAATTCTTAGGGAAGAAAATAGAAAAATAAAGAAATAAAAAGTCCATCATGAATCAGAAAAAATAGGGAAGTAAGAGTTCAGCATAGTAGTCCTTCCAATTGGACTGTGCTGGGCTTCACCTTGAGGCCAGGAGTGCTGGGAGTCGAGTTCATGCTGAGGTTGGGCGTTTTATTCAACGCTGAGGCCGGGAGTTCGAGTCCACACTCAGGCTGGGAGTCCATGCTGGCTTTCACCCAAGATGTGGCGAAAAGAGAGAGAAAGAAAGAAAGAAAAGAAACATACAGAGCGGTTGGGCTCTGGTTCAGGAGTCCTACCCTGCCGCCATCTAGCCTGTCCCAACTTTAATGTAGTATGAGTATCATTGGCAAGGCCAGCATTTGTCGCTCATTCCTAATTGCCAGTTCTGTGTCAAACACATGCTGTAGATGCCAGTTCAGGTAAGGATGGCAGTTTCCCTTCCCTAAAGGATATTTGTGAGTTTTTCAGGGTGGCTGATATTTGTTCTATAATATTAATGATACAAGCTTTCAGTTCCAGCTTTTATTAAGTTGCATTTAAATTTCTTCTGGCTGCTGTAGAGGGATTTGAAGCCATATCCTCAGAGAATTATGCACATGAAAGCTAAACACTGTGGATGTCAGGGAGTGCTGGAGAAACTCAGCACAGAATCTGTGGCGAAAAATTGAATTAATGTTTCGAGTCCGAAATGAAGTTCTGAAGAAGCATCACGCCAGACTTGAACTGTTAACTCTGTTTATGTCTCCACAGATGCTGCCAGACCTACTGTGTTTCTCCAATATTTTCTGTGAGGTGGTTAGCCTGAGTCTTTGGATTATTAGTTCGGTGACATTACCAATACAGCAGCACTCCTCGCGCCTCCCTATTTATTATGAGTGGGATTTAGTTGGGACAGTCTTGTGGAAAGGCAAGCTGTCACTTAACCCAAGCCAGTACTCCTTCCTGGGATGAAAGAGCAAACAACAGTTAGCAATGTTACTGGCTATTCTAATTAGTTCAGTTTAGTTTTTGCTGAAAGAAAGTCACATTTGTCAAAACTTTCTCATTTTGCGCTCATCAGCATATTCAGAAGAATACCAGTTTAAAGGAAAATGACATTTTATGAAGATACAAATGTACATATTTGAAGCTGAATGGGCCTTTCAAGCTTGTGCTACCAATCAGTATGATCAAAGCTGATTTGTTTGTGTGCAGAATCTTAAATATTTTACTTTGCATGTGAAGTGAGTGCTGATTAGTTGGCAAGTGGATTTAAATTGGTGGGGCTGTTGCCATGGAGAATGAACCAGCTAGATGATGAATGGCAGTTAACTGCCAAGATTTGTTTACACTTCAAATTAGGTAGGTTGATTCTGACTGGTCAAGGTATTGCCTGAGAAATGAATCAATGAATGACTGCCACCTATTTTTGTTTAGCTGAAACAGGTGCAGTGACTGTACATGTTCTTTCTGCCTGCAAAGTTCAGGGTACGGTGCATTGATATATATAGCTTCCCACATATTCAGGTGGACCATACTGTGAGCCTGATTGAGAATGTTGACTTGGCTGGCAGGGTAATTCTTCACACACTTGGGTTATTTGGCAAAAGCACTGAATAACATCTACTATTGGACACTATATTTTGAATTGTGCAAGCACTGGCTGCTTGGGTAGTCAATGCATTTTTTTATGTAACTAGCCAGAAGGACATACAGTCTGACACAATTTCCAGCCTTTGGATGTATGGCCTCTAGACTTAATATTACATGCGCTCTGAAATTCAGATTTCATGTTATTCAATGGTGTGATAGGTAGGACCACGTTGTGGCAGTTTATAACTCAATGGGTTGAAGGGCCTTTTTTTGTAGACCTTTATGACTCCATGACTTTCTAACAGCTAGCTTCACCATTAGCTGAAACGTTTGAGATATCCTTCCGGAGTAATCTGACATACGCTGGCCACAGTTCATAACTGGCTGTTGAAGACATACTGAATCGTGTGTCCTGCATTAATGTACGGGTGATTAGTGATTCAACAATCCTGGCTTGGAATTATATACAATTATTTTTTACTGCGGCCAGGTCAAAACCCTGGAACCTCCTGCCTTAACAGTGCTATGGGCATAGCTACTCCACAAGCTGGAGCTGTTTAAGAAGGCAGCTCTCAAGGGCAATTAGAGATGGGAAATAAATGCTGGTCCAGGCAGCAATGCTGATATCCTACAAAAATCTACAAATCAATTATTGGTACTTTTTGGACAATTCCAGTGGCCAAAGTTGGGATAAAAAGGATGTGCTCATCACCCAAACTATGCAGAATTCAAATAACTGCTTGTTGGATCACATGTTCTACCATAAATATATGCCTGCACCCAACCACTGAAGATCATCTAAGGAACACAGGAGAAAACGTAATATGTAGATTCTCCAGGTTCTAAAATGTCTGCAAATTTTTTCTTCCCATTTTGCTCTCACAGGCTTAAATGTAGAAAGTCTTTTGGACAAGATCAAATCTATAACCTAGAAGACATGTAGTCAGCCATTGAGCTTGAATCTTGCAAGCATCAAAACTTTGATGAGAATCTTAAAGCAACGTTATTTAATACATCCTTGGCAGCAATCTTCAAGGTTATAAACACTAAGATCCAATCAACTCCTTGCCTGCCATCAATCCACCCTTCGCTGCTCTGTTACAATTCTATCAATGGCAGGGATGGTGTTGGCTGTCCTACCCAGCCATGAGTCAATTGCTGCCTATAGATTTAGACTGCTGTGGGAGAGCCTCACATCAAGAGTCCAACTTGGTGGCATTGCCTGCACAGACTGATGGTGGGTATGAGGGCCCTTCCTTATAGGGTTCACGACCCTTTCGATTGGCAAGCCTTCCAAAGACTATTTACCTTCAGGCTCTGAGGAAGTTACCAAGAAGAATCACACTGAACCCAAAAATTAACTTTGTTTTTCTCTCCACAGATGCTGCTAGATCTCCTGAGTTTCTCCAGCATTTTGTATTTCTATTACCTTCATGCTCTCCCCCATCTGGTCTACATACTTCAGCCTCTCAATCCCCCTTTACTCCCTTTGTCTGGCCTCCCCTGTTGGCCCGGCTTACCTCTGACTCTGGCTTCAGTGCACCTAGCCCTTTTTTCAGCATTGCTGCAGTACCAGCTGTGACCACTGCTCCCAATGGTGCTGCCGGCACTGCGTAGTTTAATGTTTCTGATTGGTTGGCAGCTCTCTGATTCTGGGCTCCAGTCGCCGAGAGGTGGAAGTCCCAGGCAATCAATGAATGGCTGCTAACTGTCTGCAAGACAACCTCCTAGAGTCTGAGGGTGGTCTGCCCCTGACTAATTAGCCAGAATGTCAGAGATTATAGTGCACTGTTAAATCCAGTCCATGTTAGTCAACGAGGCTGGTTGGATGATGTTGGAAATGTAGGATCTCTATTCTTTAATCATTGATTGGTTTTGGTATCAATCATTTAAGATCAGTTCCATTGGCTACAGGCCAATGGCAAGTGCCCATGAATGATGGGCACTCTTGGGGTTGGGTTGTAGCATTTCAAGCTTCAAGAGACCGGACCTAAGGGTGCCAGAAGTGTTGACAACTGGACAGTCCAGTGCAGAAACAAAAACAGAAATTGCTGGAGAAACTCAGCAGGTCTGGCACCATCTGTGCAGAGAAAGCAGTCATGAAGTGGGCTGCTGTGAAGGGTCATTGGACCTGAAAAGTTGACTCTTCTTTCTCTTCATAGTGTGTGCCAGACCTGCTGAGTTTCTCCAGCAATCTCTGTTTCTGTTTCAGATTTCCAGCACTCTCTCCATGTGCTCTCTGAATGATGTGCTATACACCAACGGCAACAAGATTTGAACCAGGACTGAACTGAACTGAACTGAACTGTCCTCCCTTTCAGCACAAAGTCAGCTCAGGGTGCACCCACTGTAAATGAGCCACTTTCCCAAAACTATGGCACCGAGACTGCATTGCCAACACTGAGGCAGTTTTTGTGTAGCGGCATGTTCTGCACGTTTGCACAGAATCATGCTTTTTTATGAAAGAGAAAGTTGTTCATAATAGCATTTGTTTAATTGTGGCTTTGGGGGATTCAATGGGTTCTGTAACAAAAGAAAATTTACCATTTCTTAGCAATTTGCAAGACTCTGCTGATTTCAGGCAATTCGTGCCTTCAAGCAGATTTGATTGTATTTGGGATAAGATTACTATAGTCATGAGATTCTTGACAAAATTACTGGCAATTAGGAGAGGCAGTCTAGAAGAGATTTCTCATCTTAAAAACATTTTGTTGGTCAATTATCTTTTTAGTTTAACCGGCCACTTTGTAAAGTAGGCAGACCATGTCAAGGTTAACACATGCATTATTTGTGGATGGGTTTATGGAAGTGTGAGTTCAATCCCTGCACTGGCTGAAGTTACTATGAAGGTTTCTCCTTCTCAATCTCTCCCGTCACCTGAGGCATGGTGACCCCCCTGCCAGGTTAAACCACCAGATGTCCCTCTTTAAGGAGTGCTGTCCTTTGGCCCCGTGAAACAACGTCGACTTTATATTTGTAAAAACAGAGGAAGTGATGAGATGTTTGGTCTCATACTTCGTTACTTATATTCTGGCTTTCATGTGGTAATATAATGTTTTTTGCAATGTTTTCTAACATATTAATTTTAATGAAGTCAGTCAATGCTCTCATTTTTTGATTTTTTTTGTTAAATTTAACATGAGAAAAACTAACAGAATTCCCTAATGAGAAGCTCGAGGCTGTTCACATTTTTGAGTTAAGAAGTTTCACTGTCATTTAAAAGATCATTACTCAATCAGATTATAACACTTAAAGACAGCAATATTCAACACTCCATCTAATTATATAAATATTAGAGATTTGGCATTGCCTTGCCTGATGCACTGTTGCTTATCTCAGAGACAGTGAGCATTTTGTATAGGGTTACAGAAACACTCACTGTTTGATAGTTGCAGATGGTGAAGAAAATCCCCACACCAAGAGGACGATCTAACAATATTAAACCAAGTAAAAACATCCCCGAATGATGTACCAGATTCTTGCCTGGTGAAGTGGGATGAATACAGAAGATATATTTATGTGGGAAATGGCAGTGGTTGCAAATCTAAAGATGCATATTTTTCTCTTTCTTAACTGATATTCAAAGGTGAACTGGGTTATTTATTTGCATTTTTAACAAATCAAAACAATTTGTGTGAAATCTTGTGTTCTGGGCATAGGAATGTGTGTTGCATGCTATTTCCAGGTCTTAACCCTGCTCTTGTTGTTAGGTCGCCCCACCTGAGCATCATGGCAACCACAAAGCAATGGGCTAACAAGAATGCCAAATCCTGAATGTTTCAGTCAGGGAATGAGGCATTAGTATTTCTGCCTTGACAAAGAGATCTATTGAAAACATGGTTCAGCGGTCCATACAGGGTAGACACAAGGATTGGTAAGCTAAATTATCGAATTGCTGGAAAAGATTATCAGATCACCGCAAAAGATATCAGCTGTGACATCAATGTTTCAGCTTGAAACATTATCGTCAACTTGCGGAGGAAGTTGCAAATACAGATGTGTCGTGGAAATGACAGTGGAGGGTGAAAGGGATAATGTGGATGAGGCAGTAGGATAACTTGATAATTCCCAAAGTGAACTAGCTGACACTGAACTGTTAGGAAGATTAGACACCATGCTTTCATTTTTAAGGGCAGAAGAATTAAGAGACAGAACAATGTTACTTGTTGAATTTAAAAGAGTTTATAGAGATATATCATTCCATATAAAGTCAGTCACACACGTTGTAGATGTAGGAGAATCCTCTCCTACAAAGTGCAATCATTTCTTTAGGTCATTTTTTGACAGTTCATTTTTCTACGGGAAAAGTTGTTATAAAATGCTACATATTTAATATTGCTTGGAAACCATTGTTTCAAACAATTTGGGAAAAGATAATTTATTTCAATTTTTTTGGATGTATAGTAGAGATTTCTTTTAAAGACGTTACTGAAGGGTCACCATGGCATCCTTTTTCTTTTGACATGTCTTCGTAAAAAACACATGATTGGTGAAAGCTGCTTGTTTTGCTGTGGACCCTTCTGGAATTGTTTTTGAAGAGTAACTAGATTTGAGAGGTTCTTGTTTTATTTAGCTGAACTGGAGGAAAGCCTGCTAATAAACAGTTGATTTGGAAGAAAGCTTGCCATTAGTAAGCAGTCTGCTGATCCCTCCCATCTCTACAGTAAACCCTCAATATCTGTTCAAGGAGAAACATTTCCTTTTGAAAGAGTGATTGAAACAACATCTCAAGTAAGCTATGTTTGCAAGACTTCAGAGACAACCATGTAAAACTTGTGACTTGACCACATAAGCCTGACCATCAGTACAAAACCTGTGGAACATCCTATCTTTTATTCTTTTGTCTTCAAGAATAACCTATTGGCCAAGTTATACATTTTTCACAAAGCCAATCTATACAGCGAAATCAATTCAGAGATAGTAGGAACTGCCGATGCTGGAGAATCTGAGATAATAAGGTGTAGAGCTGGATGAACACAGCAGGCCAAACAGCATCAGAGGAGCAGGAAAGCTGACGTTTCGGACCTAGGCCCTTCTTCAGACAGGGTCTAGACCCGAATCGTCAGCTTTCGTGCTCCTCTGATGCTGCTTGGCCTGCTGTGTTCATCCAGCTCTACACCTTGTTATCTCAGAGAAATCAGTTTGTAGTTTCTCTTTTCTGAAATAGAATGAATGTGCATGTTCGTTTGGGGAATATTCATAGAAATAAGCATTAATACTTATATATGTAGTATCTTATAAGGGCCTGAATGTCGTTGACTTCCCAGTTGTTCCTATCCTAATTGGCTCTGACTTCAGGTCGTCTGTGCTCCTCTCTGTTTGCCTACTTGCAGTTCCACAAGTGCCCACTATTGAGTTCTGGTGCTGTTGGGGCTACTCGATTGACTGCGAGCTCTCAAAGGCAGGTCTTCTTCCATTGAGGGGTGAAACTGTGACCCTACCCTACTTAACACCACCCACAGCATGTTATTGCTGCAAGGTGACCTTGTTGAGTGTCAGCCAGTCTGGCACTGAGCAATAATAACCACTCCCCCACCCTCCAAGTAAAATCCAGTCCAAATCATTCTGAAATATGTTTGAATCAGAGCGGCCTCTATAGACCATGGTTTACTGAACAGTAACTAGTACAGATTTTTCATCAAGTTCACAAGTGAATTTTATATAACAGCAGATTCCAGCTAGTGCTTTGTCTATTTATTACTGTTTTAATAGTGGATGAGTCACGCAAGTTGACATTTATAAAGGTATGAATTACTCACTCATTGGAAAAGTTATATTAAATTTTATCTGCATGGTACAAGTTCAGTGCACTTATCCTCGTATGCAATTATAGGTGCTAGAATATGGAATCTTTAAAGAATAAATCAACTGTATATTCATAGAGTATATACTCAACCATGTATTAATAGAGTCATAGCAAGCTAGATTAGCTAAATGATCTTACAGTAGCCAAGCAAAATTTATTTCTGTCTTGTGGGACCTGATTTTAACCTAAACCTTCCACTTGAAACTAAGAGGCTGATCAGATAAAATCTGTGAAAACTGATTTGCCAGTTATAGAAAACCTACGATCACCAGCATCTTCCAGGCTACCCCTGGGATGTTCACCTGCAGTTTCAGTATGCAGTATACAGCTGTCTCTAAGGCAGATCTCCACATTGTCCTTGGTAACTGTAAATCACTTCATTGCCTTCCCTATGCATGTCAACAGACATAATATGAAAGTTCTTGGATTTGGAACTGAACCTTCCTTCACATCCAGACCATGACAGGCCACACTGGTGTAACTTTCAAGAGGATGTACCAGGAGATTTTGTCAACAGGATGAATTTTCATTCTATCATTGTTTGTCCGATGTGTGATTATACTCCGCACAGCAGACTGCAAAGCGCTCAAGCTGTACCAGATGGCTTCACATCAGCTCAAAGCAGAATGCTTTATACTTGCAGCTGTGTTGGTAAAACTGTTTGGCAGGACCCTCGGGTCAACAGGTCTGGCCTCTGCAGAGCTGGGAGAAAACTTCTCTTCTGTTGAGTGATCTGTTTCCTGTGCTGCTGTTACATCAGTACCTGCTGCAGCAGTGTAGTTGTATCTCTACTAATATCACCTGGAGTTCTGATTACTGATTAGCTTGAATCTGTGGCCTATTGTTATTGATCCTTTTGCCAGAAGAAAACCTGTGATAAAGCCAGGATGCTAACTCTGTCGTGGTGTTTGGGAACATTGCAGCACCTCATGATGCCACAAGAGGATAGTCTCCCTATGAGGTGTCTTACTCATAGCTGAGTCTGCTGAGAAACATCCAGAATAAAGGGCCAAGAATCATGACGATGGTGCTCACAGGCTCAAGAGTAACAGATGACAGGGATTATGTTGGAGTGCAACCTTTCTGAGGTTTGTGAAGATACAAATAATATTCAGAGATGAAAGTCAAACCCTGTGCAATGCTGGAGATCTGGAACAATGCGATCTAAAAATGTAATAAGCAGTGTGTAGGATAATAGCAAATTTCAGGTGACTATTGATAGACTGATGAAATAGGCAGGCATCTGGCATAAGAACGATAATGTGTAGAAATTTGAAATATTGCATTTGGATGGAAAGATGAGAAGAGACAGCATCATTTCAAAAGGGGGCAGGATCAGAGAATTAACGGTTCACATGCCCAGATCTTTGACAGCAGTATGAAAAATTGACAAGGATATAGAAAAAAGTACAGGAACCTTGGCTTCATGCATGCCAACACTGCGTACAAAACCAGGGAAGTTGCGGCAAACCACTATCTCAGTGTCCAATTCAGGGTATTGTGTTTTTGAAAGGATTTCAAAGCCTTGGAGAGAGTGCAGAGAGTATTTGTATCAGAGTTGAGAGAGTTCTGTTCTGTGAAGGGATGAAAGAAGCTGAGACTGTCCTCTTGAGAATGGAGGTACTCGTAATCTGAGGACCATCGTTGGAGTGGATAGAGAAAAACTGCTTCCATGAGCGTGAAACCAATTTCTGTAACAGTGGGTGAATTATCAACCCTCCTGACAACTCATCTACACAAAACCTACCTGGTATTATCATGAGGCACATTGGATTACTGAAACACAAGACGAGCTGCAAAGGATACATTCCTTGTGGTTGCATGTACTCCTCCACCTTGACCTTGTAGTACCTTGAGGCTAGTTGCTGGGTAATACATAACCTGAGTATTGCTGAAAAGAAGAGGGCATTGTTGAAACTTTCCATCTGGCTCTCATTAGGACAGATCCAGGAATACCAGGAAAGAATACTAGGAAAGATCTGTGGATGCTGGAAATCAGAAACAAAAACAGAAATTGCAGGAAAAATTCAGTAGGTCTGGCAGCATCTGTGGAGACTAAGCAGAGTTAATGTTTCAGGTCAGTGACCCTTCTTCAGAATTGATGGTGGCTGGGGTTGGGGGAGGAGACAAGAGTAAATGAGAGGTGGAGATAGAGCCCAAAGAGAGAGAAACACAGTTGGACTGACAAAGGAGTGGGTAAAGGTCAGTCTGGGGGAATGAATAGTTGCTACTGCGGACTTATAGTAGCTGACAATGACTTGTGTGTGGTAGCAGCCCATGTGATGGTTGTGGGGATAGGGGTAAGGATTTGGCCTCAAGCCCTAAAATTGTTGACCTTGAGGTTAAATTCAGAAGACGGTAGAGTTCCTTAGTGGAAAATGACATGCTGTTCTTCCAGATAGCGCTGAATTTTGCTAGAGCAGTGTAGGAAGCCTGAAATAAAGATATTATGAATACCAGGAATACCAAATCTTAATATCTCGATCAATCAGAGTTTTCATGCCAATCAATCAATTTGCTTTTACCATGCAGTTCCATTTGTCGTTCCCTTTAAGATTTGGTATTCTGGTGTTTGACCTGCCAAGTACAAGATGGATACCTTCATCAGCATGTTTCTGTTCAGCAGCAGTCTACTGCACTTTTCTTGCCAATAATATCAGTGAACGGATCCAGTCTGGACAGGTAGTTACCAGTGCCTTTGTCCATAAGAGCTTTGAATAAGCTTGAGAGGGGAAATGGAGCCTCACCTAAGAAAAGGGCAGCTCTATGTATTACCTGCCCCCCAATTCACTCACTGATAAACCATGCACACACGATCAGATAAATTTCACAAACAATTTCCTGTAATGTTAACTCTGTTTTAGGTGCTTACTTTGTTATTGTTCTATCCTGCATCATTGAACTACATGTGGGAAACAAATGTGGCTGTTATTGCAGTTGGCATTTATGCATCATTGAAAGAGGAAGTGATTCGACCTGTCAGTGTATCCACTTGGTGGAGCTTATGCCTAGCAGCTGATGGCAGATCACTGCAATGACCTTGCCTAGAGACAGTTCGCTTTGGTAATTGGCAGATGATCTGCCTGATCCTAGAGATCCCAAATCTTTGAGACCCAAACCCCAAACACCCCACAACCTGCCTCCCCTCAGTCTGCATCCCCTCCCGTGACTCTTTTGGTTGACATAATGACAGTAAGATTGATAACCATAGGCCACAGATTTAAGGTAATTGGTATTTAGAACCTGAGGTAACATGAGGGAAAACATTTTTATGCAAAAAGTGAATGGACACTGGGATGCATTATCTGCTAAAGTGACACTTACAGGCATGTTGCCTTCAAGAGGGAATTGCATATGGAGGAAGAGTCAAGGATTGAGACTAACCACTTCCTCAAAAGAGCTGGTACAGACTCAAAGTGCTGAATGGACTCTTTCTGTAAATAAATTCAGGAGTTTTTAACCCTAACTCTAATTCTGTCATTGTCAGGTTGGTGAGTTGCCAAAGTGCATGCTGTAGATGATATTCACTGCAGCCACAGTGTCCCAGAAATGGAGGGGATGGATATTATGCCTGGAGACAGGAGTACCAGTTAAGTGAACTGCTCTACCCTAGACACATTAATGTTGCTGAAAAGGTATTTCAGTGGACAGGCATTAACTGGTCATATAAGGTCAATTAGGCATGGGCAAGGAATGCTGACTCAGCCAGTAACATTCATCTGGTGAACAAATACATAAAAAAAACACTAACTAGCATTTATATTCCCAAATCACAGTTAGTTTCTATTGAATTTCAAGTATATGTCATTATATTATCACTATCAATAAATTGTTCATTTCTTGATTCAGGGTTATTATATATTGAATGATGCTTGATTGATCCACAACACAAACTCAATGATACATACGCTAGTGCCTTTGAGAGCCAACTTGACTGATATATAAATAACTAGCCTGAGAATTTAGAAATTAGGTTTGCTACTTGCATGCGTGTCGACGTAAAGCTGAAAGATCTGATTCCTGTTCCACAGGACAGCACAAACATATCCATGTACCTATAAGATAAATGGACTAATCCTCAGCTCTGTACTGCAAAGGAATAATGATTAGGGCAAGTGCTTTGGTGCAATATGACATTGAACAACTGTAAATTTCTACACACTTCCTGAAAATTGTGCTTTTCGTGCTCAGAATCTTACAGTTATTGCATTAATAAACCTCACAAATTGGGAAGATGCTGGTTTGTGAACTCTTCTGAATGATAACACATAACGTCCTCTTCTAAGTGATCTTAAGAACGATACCAATTTAAATGTAGATACGAGAATTTTGCAGAACTGCCAGCAGAAGCAGATCGACTCTGACCAGAAAAGACTGAACCACGCTCTGTTTGGACTATTGAATCAGATGAATGAATGAATGCTTTGCTATGAGAAACAGATAAAATTTCTTTTGCAGGCTTGGGATTACACAGTGAATGCAGCACAGAAACAGGTTGCTCAGCCCAGTCACTCCATTCTAACATTGGCGCTCCCCTCAAGCCTCTTCTCATCTTTCCTTACTTAAATTTGCCATCATAGTTCTCCATTCCCTGCACAGCCATGTGCTTATTTGACTTGATTTTGGAATACTTCTGGATTATTTACGTCAGCAAGTTCATCATTCTCACTGCTCTTTGAGGATTTTTTTCCTAAATTCTCCATTGGAATTTTTAGTTATTACCTTATAATTATGCAGTTCCTAAAAATGGAATATTCATTCTGTAATAATTCAATCATAAACTAAATTCCATAATTTAAAAAATAACAGCTTTTCTCTTCAAGAGAGAAAGCACTAAGCCACTCGATCCTTTCTTGATATGTATGCCACCAAAGTTGTGGTATTATCCTTGTAAATCTTCTCTGCACTGTATCCAGTGTTTCATATTTTATTTTCATGATATGGCAAATGGAGCACTTCAGCAGAGCTAAAGGCTCACTTTCCTGCCCTTTTCTGGGATCCTGCATAATTTCAAATTTTTTTTTTCCTTTCTTCATTCACAGGATGAGGACGTCACTAGTTAGGCCAGCATTCATTGCCTGTCCCTGATTGCCCAGAGGGAAGTTAAGAGTCATCCACATTGCTGTGGGTCTGGAGTTATATGTAGGCCAGACCAGGTAAGGATGCTAGTTTCCTTCCCTAAAGGACATTAGTAAACCAGATGGGTTTTCCCCCAACAATCGACAATGGATTCATGGTCATCAAAAGATTCTAAATTCCAGATATTTATTGAATTCAAATTCCACCATCTGCCATGGCGGGATTCAAACCCAGTCTCCAGAACATTATGTGGGTCTCTGGATTAACCGTCCAGCAATAATACCACTAGGCCATTGCTTCCCCATGTTTATACAACCCTTTGCCCAATAGTACAGGGATCAGGTTAACAAAAAAGGAAATAAAAGAGAGGGCAATGAAAAATATTAGCAAGCAAGATAAAGGAAACCCCAAAGTTGTCTTACCCGTGTATAAAAAGCAAAAGGATAATTACAGAAAAAGCAGGACCTATCAGAGATGAATAAGGAAATTTGTGTGAAGATGCAAAGGATATGGGAAGAATTTAAAAAGAACTTTTCATCTCTGTATTCAGAAAGGAAAAGGATGATGTGGATGTAGTAATCCAAGAGGAGCAGTGTGAAATATTGAACAAAATAATCATAATGAAACAGGAAATGTTAGAGAAATTGGAATCCTTGAAAGTGGATATGTCACCAGGGCCAGATGGATTGCTCCCTAGGATGTTGAAGGACATCAGAGAGGAAATATCAGCTGCTCTGAGGATTATTTTCCAAATTTCTCCGTGAGGTGTCAGAGGGCTGGAGGAATGCAAACATGGTTCTATTGTTTAAAAAGTGTACTAAGGAAATGCCAAATAATTATAAGCCAGAAAGTCTTACTTTGATGGTACATAAATTGTTGGAATCAATCAGGACAGAGCAGATAAACTGTCACTTAGAAAGGTACAGACTAGTCAGGGATAGTCAACATAGCTTTGTTAAGGGAAGGTCATACCCTAAAAATTTGCTTGAATTCATTGAGGAAGTGACAAAGAGGTAGGGCAGTTGTCTATATTGATCTTAATAAGGCATTTGATAAGGTCCTGCATGGCAGACTGGTCAACAAAGTAAAACTCCACTGGATACAGGGTAATGTGTTGTATTTAATCCAATGTTGGCTTAGTAGCTAGAAACAAAGGGTAATGGTCAATAGGTGCTGTTGTGAATGGAAAGCTGTTTCAAGTGGCCAAACAGGGATGTTCCCTCCCAGTGACGGAACACTTCAGCAGTCAAGGACATTTGGCCTCGGATCTTCGGGTAAGCATCCTCTAAGGTGGACTTCAGGATACACAACAATGCAGAGTCACCGAGCAGAGGCTGATAGCATGAGGCTGGCCTTAACCAGGATCTTGGGTTCATGTTGCACTACAGGTGATACACCACACTATATGCTCTCATACCCACACTCACATACATGCATACATGCACTCACACTCATTCACACAAACACACTCACACACACACACATACACACTCTCGCACAGATCCTCTCTCATACATACACTGTTTCTCAAGCACAAACACACTCCCTCACACACATGCTGGCACTCACTCTCTCTCTCCCTCAAATAACACACTTTTTCTCACTGTCTCCCACACACGCACAAAAACACACACACTCACTCTCACACACTCACTCTCCCTCTCAACCCCTCACATACATGCACATACTCACTCTCTGCCGCCCACACACACACACATACACATACACACACCACTCTCCCTCACACACACACCACTCTCCCTCACACACACATGCACACACTCCCTCTCTCCCTCACACACACACACACAGGTGTCATAGATTCGAACTATGTGGCAGAAGGATTAGAGGGCCAGAGTGTGGTGGGTGTCCAAAATTCGCTACCTGAATGGATGATGGAGGCAAAGACTCAACTCTTTCACAAAGTACCTGAATCTGCATCTGAAATGCTGTAATCTGCAGGACTATGGGCCATGAGCAGGAAGATGGGATTAGAAAGGGCATCTTTGGGTCAACATGGACAAGATGTGCTGTACCATTCCTATGATTCTGTTATCTTTCAATTCTTTAAATCCGCTATCATTATGCCTTTTTTCAGTAACCCAACCTTTGATTCTTGTCTTTGTTCTTGTCTACCCATCTCCAACCTTCCTTTTTGCCAAGAGCCCTTGAATTGTTATTAACCCCCAAAATAATTTCCATCTTGTCTGGAACTAAAAGTTAGAATCCTGAAAATTGGGTGTTTGTTCCTACTACAGCAGCAGAATAGCTCTTCAGTGACAAAATTCTGTGATAATGGTAAACATTTCCTCCTTATCCTTCTAAAATATCTGCAACCGCTGACACATTTGATTACTTAATGATGATTTATTGTGACTTGTACTCTATCACGAACAACACGGTAAATACAATGAAAAGCTTCAATTGTTACCAGAATCTGGCACCATTCAAATACTTCAAGAATAAAAAGACAAAGCTGAAATAAAATCCATCTTCACTTCACCACATCCACCATGAGCCCTGATCCCTGAGCCGGCTGACCAATGACAACAGTGCTGCCATCTGCTCTGGAGCCATCAAAGTCAGAGGTGCCACTCTTCAGACGCCATCTGTTTGTCGCTGGCCCACCTTAACCAACAGGTTGATGACACGTCCCATTGCTGGACCCAAATTCTCTCCACAACCAGGTGACCCCAGCACAGCTGCCGTGACATGACAACCAGGAGACCCCGGCTCTGGGCCTACCACAATGAAGCAGCTGCCTCACTGATGCCTGGAGTTCCCATTCGGGGCCCACCACAATAAGGAGGCCCTGGCTTCGCGCCAGGCCAGGCCAGGCTGCCACCTTGCAAAGGCACCCTCACCAGTTGCTCCCCTCCGCAATGTCACCCCGTCCGCCACTGATGGCAGGAACAAGAGAAGATAAAGAAAAGGAAAAAGAAAGAAGACAAAAAAGTTAAGGAAAGAAGGGAGGAAGCAGCTGTCTGGAGACAATGGGCCCAGGAGCCTAAACGCTGCCTACCTTGCTGGCACCGCAATCTTGGAGATGCCCGCCGCATCCTCCACCAATGACTCAGCATTGTTGTCCAACTGGGTGGGACTGCTCTATCTAATCAAATCCATTTTTCTTTATTCATACATGGGACACACACTCACTCTCACACACTCACTCTCCCTCTCAACCCCTCCCATACATGCACATACTCACTCTCTGCCGCCCACACACACACACACACACACACACCACTCTCCCTCACACACACATGCACACACTCCCTCTCTCCCTCACACACTCACACACAGGTGTCATAGATTCGAACTACGTGGCAGAAGGATTAGAGGGCCAGAGTGTGGTGGGTGTCTGAAATTCGCTACCTGAATGGATGATGGAGGCCAGCATTTAATGCCATTCTTAAATGCCCAGAGGGCAGTCAAGAGTTAATCACATTGTTGTGGGTCAGAAGTTACATGTGGGCCAGACCAGGTAAGATGGCCATTGCCTCCCCTAAAGGACATTTGTGAGCCAGTTGGGTTTGTTTTTCTAGATGAGCAGCAATGGTCATCATTGAACTCTTAATTCCAAATTTTCCTTGAATTCAGATCCACAGTGGCAGGTTCAAACCCGAGCACCCAGAACATTACCTGGATCTCTGGATTAACAGTCCAGTCATAATACCACTAGGCCATTGCCTCGTCATAAGGTAAATTTCATGAAATTGCATCGTTTCCTACATTAGAGCATAAGGACACAAGAAATAGGAGCAGGAGTAGGCCATCTGGCCCCTTGAGCCTACTTTGCCATTCAGTAAGGTCATGGCTGATCTTTTTGTGGGCTCAGCTCCACTTTTCCACCTGCTCACCATAAGCCTTAATTCCTTCACCGTACAAAAGTCTATCTACCTTTGCTTTAAAATAATCCTTGCTCCAGCACTGTTGTCTCTGGTGTTTACCAAAGACCTATCCTTGGCCACCTACAATTTCTCAGTTACATGCTGTCAAATGGAGCATCAGCCCAAAGGCATGGCATCAGTTTCCACAGATATGCTGATGATACCATGCTCTACATGAACACCACCTCCCTTGACTTGTGCAGTCTTGCTGAATGATCAAGAGTCTTATCTGATATCCAATATTGGATGAGCAGAAATCTTCCCTGAGTAAATATTAGGAAGATCTAAACCATTGTTTGTAATCCTAGGTCCAGAGTCCCTTCCCTAACTCCCAACTCCAGTCCATGGCAACAATATGAGAATAAGCTGTTTGCAATGTTGGTTTCATGCTTGGCCCAGGCACAAGCTTCCAACCTCATTCATGCCATCACTAAGACGGCTTATTCACCTGCCTTATCTTCTGAAACCCTCATTTGTTCCTTTATTGTTGCTAGGAGGTCAGTTAGCTCAGTTGGCTGGATGGCTGGTTTGTGTACAAGATGATGAGAGGCATATATAGAATGGATAGTGAGACACTTTTTCCAGGACGGAAATGACTATTATGAGGGGGCATAATTTTAAGGTGATTAGAGGAAGGTATAGGAGAGATGTCAGAGGTAGGTTCTTTACACAGAGAGTGGTGGGCGTGTGGAATGCACTGCCAGCAGTGGTAGTGGAGTTAGATACCTTAGAGACGTTTAAGCGACTCTTGGATAGGCACATGGGGGATAGTAAAATGTAGGGTATGCAGGGTAGTTTGATCTTAGTAGGATAATAGATCGGCACAACATCGTGGGCCGAAGGGCCTGTACTGTGCTGTACTGTCCTATGTCCTATGCCCTATGTCCTACGTAATGCAATGTAACAACAACAGAGCAGGCTCAGTTCCTGCACTGGCTGAGACCACTCTGAAGCTCCTCCCTCTCAACCTAGCCCTTTGCCTGACGTTAAATTTACCATCAGTTGTCTCTCTCTAATGAGAGTGTAACCCTCTAGAACTGTGATGACTTTATCTTTTAATGCCACACCTAATAATTTCAATTCATTCCTCTACCCTTCATAAACTGAGGTCATTGAAAACTCAATAGCCCATGAGTTAGCTCACACCAATGCCCATTCCCTAATTTTACCCTCTTTTATTGATCTATATTTGGTGTCAAGCATGGTTTTATAACGCTTCATTGAAGTGCCCTGAGACACTTCACTGTGGTAAAGTTGTTATATCAACGTGAATCATTATTGCAGTTTCCTTCTGAGCAGGGGAAACTGATGTATCCCCTTCCTAATAGGGAAAGGGACTTAGATCTGTGTTTTCACACAGTGTCATTCAAAAGTCATCTCTGTTTGCTTTCTGCTTACTTTGATTTTTGAATGATTCATTGGCTTTGATGATATTCCAATAAAATCCAGGTGCATGTTCTCAATTAAGACCTACTGTTCAGTTATAGAAGTAGTGAGGTCATGTGAAGAAGATGTTGTGGAAACAGATGGGGAGGTGACAAAGAAATAGGTAGCAAATAAAACTGCATCGAGCAAAGCAACAAAGAGATTCATTAAGTAATTATGGTCATATGTTTCTCGGCTGTATTCCAATCCCTAAAGATGTGATTAATTGAAACATTCTGTGTGAATTGCACAGGAGGAATATATCTCATAATGATTTGTTTCTGTCCTTTGCAATCATTAATTGTCCTTGTCTTAATTTCAATGTTGTGCAATTATGACGTTCATTATATATGGCCATAGCATTTGTCCTTTAATCCAGGAACCTATGTCATCAAACCTGCAGGTTTCATTATATAAGATCCATTTGAAAGATTTTGTGATGCAGAGACGTGTCCCTACCTCTGAACATGTACTCTGGCTAAAAGAGAACCATGAGTTACACCCTATAGACCTGGAGTTACATGATAGAGATAGAATGACTGTCAAGATTAAAGGAATGTTACATGTCTTACTACAACAAGAAAGAAGATGGGATGTTCAAAATTGTATATGTCATCCAGGATCTGCAGAGCTCAGTCTTGAGTAAGGATGCATACTTTGTCCTCCACATCCTGAAATTCAATGATGTATTTTAAGAAGACCGTCATTTTCCAACTTAGGAGAACGCAACCGGTGCTATTTAAACTTTACAATACAGTCCATTAGATATCATTGATGAACTTTTAATCAAACTAACATAACAGCACAGAGGTCTGCTAGACACTATGGTTGCATAGAACAGAACAGTCAACTGCACTGAAGATACTGATGCTGAAGAAATCTACTAACCTAGACAAGGGGCCAAATAGTATTATGGAATGTGCCAAAAATGTCCAAACTCTTGTGAAACATCCCACATATTCAATGTATGATCTTAAGGATGAAACTACATTTAAAACATCACAATTATCTTCCATGAAGAAGGCCTCCATATAGAAGGGGCGAGTGGCAGAGCAGAAGGGGGCACTGTTGAAGTTCATACCATCGTATAATAGGTTAACTAAGGTAAAAAATTAACTTGAGTGGAGATGTTGTATAACGTATTGACCATGAACAGGTTAATTTGAGCTAAGCCGAAGCTCCTTCCACTCTTACATATAACACAAGCAACAGGGTGAGCATCTGCAGTGTTAAACAGTTCTGGGTAATTATTGTTGAAAATAGTAATGTTTTCTATTCTTCATATTACCATCAGTACAAAATTATCTGTTTATAGTCACTAAGAGTATTAAATCTTATCTTGCTAGCTAACTACCCTTTTTGCAGAGATTTATGCATGGTTTGTCCTTGACTGCAAACCAAAAGCCCCTAGATCAGTATAGGAAGAAAGTTGGGGACTGCATTTGACCTAAGCAGTCAGATCTTAACATTGCTTTTATTAGAAGAAGTATCCTGAACCACAGAGTCATAGAATCATAGAGCTGTATGGCATGGAAACAGACCCTTCTGTCCAACTCGTCCATGCCAACCAGATATCCTATGTTAAATCTAGTCTTATTTGACAGCATTTGGCCCATAACCCTCTAAACTCTTCCTATTCAAATACTCATCCAGATGCCTTTTAAATGTTATAATTGTACCAGCCTCCACCTCTTTCTCTGGCAGTAAATTCCATCTACGCACCACCCTCTGCGTGAAAACATTGCCTCTTAGGTCCTTTTAAATCTTTCCCCTGTCACCTTAAACCTATGCCCTTTAGTTTTGGACTCTCCTATCGGGGTGCGGTGGGGGTGTGTGTGGGGTGGATGGGGGGTTTGGGGGTAGAGGGATGGGGTGGGGAGAACTTGTTTATTCACCTTATCCATGTCCCTCAAGATTTTATAAACCTCAACAAGGTCACCTGTCAGCCTCCAAGGATAGTAGCCCTAGTCTACGCAGCCTCTTCCTATATCTCAAGCCCTCCAGCCCTGACAACATTCTTGTGAATGTTTTCTGAAGCCTTTCAAGTTTCACAACATCATTCCTATAACAGGGGGGGCCAGAATTGCATGCAGTATTCCAAAAAGTGGCCTAAGCAATGCCTTATACAGTTGTAACATGACCTCCCAACTCCTATACTCAGTGCCCTTCTTCATGAAAATAAAAACTGAAAGAACTGCAGATGCTGTAAATCATGAACAAAGACAGAAGTTGCTGGAAAAGCTCAGCAGGTCTGGCAGCATATTTGAAGGAAAAAAACAGAGTTAACATTTCGGGTCTGATGACTCTTCCTCAGAACACAAAACGTTAACTTTGATTTTTTCTTCACAGATGCTGCCAGCCCTGCTGAGCTTTTCCAGCAACTTCTGTTTTTGTCCATCTTTGTAATCCTGTCTTTCTGTGGCTTCACTTTCAAGGAACTACGAACCTGCACTCCAAGGTCTCTTTGTTTAGCAACCGTCCCCAGGACCTTGCCATTAAGTGTATAAGACATGCCCTGATTTGCCTTTCCAAAATGCAGCATCCCACATTTATCTAAATTAAACTCCATCTGCCACTCCCTGACCCATTGGCGCATCTGATCAAAATCTTCCCTTGAACATCCCCAAGAATCGTTGAATTTGCATTGTAAATGTGAATTAATGTCAACCAGAATTTTCAAGAAACATTCAAAATAAGTGAGAAGTTTAAAGCTGAGGAGCTGCCAAACCAGAAGCAATGTCAGCCAGCAAGCATAGAGTTAATAAATGAAGGAAAATGGGTGGAATTTAATTGTGGCAATCTACCAGTTGATGTGAGAATCCAGCATTGCCTTTCAACATCATCTTTGGTCAAATTACCATGTAAGCGCATACTTTCCTGGATATTGTCAGGCCTCCCATTTGATTAAGTGTCTTGTAGGGTTGAAATCCCACCTCTGACAACTGCTAACCAACTGGAGGCCAGCAGCTCTCCAATATAGCCTGTATTATTGTAAAAGGTGACCATTGATAGTAACACTCTGAGACCATCACTGTGGTCATCGATGGATTCCCAGAAAGAGGTAAATGGGGCAACGTGGTGATCATGGGAAGGGATCGCTGGTGGTGGGAATGAGTTGGAGCCTCGGACTGAGAGGTGGCTTTCAGTTGACCCTTAGCTGGATTCCTTAGGTGGGAACTGAATACCTGTAAATAAGGGACCCTCCGATGTACAGCACTGGCAGTAATAACAAAGTTTGCTGGGTAGCTTTCTGGAGGAACATGTGCAACTCTTATTTCATTCAATAGCCACTGTTAAATCCAGGGAGGCTCAGAGGTACTTGGACTAAAGTAGAGCATTAACCAGGCAGATTGACAACATGCCACAAGAGGGCACATTTCCTGCTTTGGCCCCTTCCTGCGACTCAGATAATGCACTCAGTTTTCTCACTCCAAGGAGTCAGACATATAGCCACCTGCCATTTATCCTGCTCCAGCAAGCTCCACTAAATTCCATACACACTCCCACCACACCACCCCCAAATGCCCCACACAGAGACACAGACACACACACACACACACACACACACTTCTGAGGAAGGGTTACCAGACTCGAAATGTTAACTCTGATTTTTTTCTTCACAGACGCTGCCAGACCTGCTAAGCTTTTCCAGCAACTTCTGTTTTCGTTCCTGATTTACAGCATCCGCAGTTCTTTCAGTTTATATCCACTAAATTCCACCCTTGGTGTGAGTTAGGTCGGGAGCAGCAGAGTTTTAGAAGACTGGAATCAGGAGACCCAGGAGAAGATTAAGTCTGATTGTAACAGAGAGGAAAGAGAAAGGGTGTGCAGCAGATGAGCTCAGACAGAAATGGAGGTGAGCAATGCTGTGCAGCTGCACTTCGTATTGTAACATCCTGTTAAGGAGAGATTAATGATCCTAATGCAAAACTCAATGTCTAATGCATTAGAAATGAGATAAATGCAATTGTAGAATCTTCCTCTTGCAGGGTTTTTCAGTTTTGAATTTTTTGGAATGTGTCTTGAATGTCCCTGGATTGCATCTCTATTTTTCTCTATCTCTTTATCCAACTTGTTTTTCCCTATCTTCATTCCATTTCCCGTGACTAATTTAACTCTAATTCACCCAATTTCATCCTCCATCATTCCCTCAGTTTTCTTCTTTATCCTTAAATTTCATTGGCTGAGGAGATAGGCAATTTGACTGGATGTCTGGAAAACTCAATCTTCTGTTGACAATGTCATGACCACAGACCATAATCTCAGATCCCATCTGGAAATACTGAACTTTTAATTGTAACTTTTTTTAAGAATAGGAATGTTTAGTGAAAATATGACGGTGGATGTAATTGCAGTGGCTGTATAGAGAAGAACTCTAGAAGGATTCAAGTAAACTTCACAGAGAGAAATGTGCTACAAACTGAATAGCAATCTCCAGTGAGCATATTAAATCTTGAACATCAGAGATAGTAAGAACTGCTGATGCTGGAGGCTGAGATAACACAGTGTGGAGCAGGAGGAACACAGCAGGCCAGGCAGCATCAGAGGAACAGGAAAGCTGATGTTTCGGGTCGGGACCCTTCTTCAGAACATGATGAGAGAAACTACAGCAGTCTGGGTGGGAGACATGATCGGGTTTTCCTTTTCCAAGAATACACAAGATAAGAGTTCTAAGCCTGGTTTGTGTGTCCTAGTGGGCTGAGTTGCTCACATGCAGTAGTCTGGTTTCAAGCACTTGCACGTTGTGAAAATCCCAGTCAAAGAACCACGAGTCACCTCTATGTTGCAGGTAAAGGAAATTCTTGCTCTGAGTACTGAAAACCAGTTCAAAATGATTTCAGCTAACATGCAAAATCAAGAACCACTAAATGGAATTCTCAACAATCAATTTTCTGTCCTATTCTGCTCTTCACAAAATGACCAGAGACTGACAGATATGTCTTTGAACTTTTATCTCTTTTTGGACTCCTTTCTCATTTCTAATCTCTGTATGTGTGCATTTAGTAACTAATAAACTCACCCCTTTTGTTAATTCAAGAAAGCCTGGTTAAATTGGCTTTTATTTTTCCAACATAGTTTGATTTCGGTCTTGTGAAAAGGCCAGGGAAGGGATTGTTTTTAATTAAACCTATTGTGACCACCCACGAGGATGGAGAGCCAGTCCAACCCATCTCACTCAGGAGCTTGACAGTTTGGGATATGTCACCTGAAACAATAATAAATTGGGGAATGTCACCTGGGGACCGGTTAAAAAATATGGTACCGTAATCTCATCATCTCACAGTTTCCAGAAATTTGCAGACTAAAAATAACACAGCCTGATGATGGAAGGAAATAACCATAGAATCCCTATAGTGTGGAAGGAGGCCATTCAGCCCATCAGGTCAATAACACCCTCTGAAGACCATCCCACCCAGAACCAACCCCTACCCTATCCCAATAACCCTGCATTTCCCACCAATCGAGCACATTCCTGGACACTATGGGCAATTTAGCATGACCAACCCAGCACATTCCTGCACATCTATGGACTGTGGGAAAAATGGGAAAACCTGGAGGAAGCCCACACAGACACGGGGAGAATATGCAAACCCTACACAGACATTTGCCTGAGGATGGAATTGAGCCCTGGTCCCCGGTGGAGTGAGGCAGCAGTGCTGGCGACTGAGCCAGCATGCCACCCAATCCATAGCATTTGCTTTAAGAATTTTCAGAAATTTCTGAGCCATGATTTTAAGTTATGCTGGTAGCTGCAGTGATTCAGCGGTTCCTCCACCTACAGCCCCCACTCCACGACACTTAAAGAAATCCCTCCAAAACAAAACAAAAGTTGCACTTCTCTCAATGTCATTGAATTGGGAAGTACATTAGAGCCCAATTTCACGTTGTATTTATTATATTCATAAACATTACTGAATTGTCAAGGTTCTATTGATTCTTTGTTTACTTGTTGTTCTTCAGATCACTTATGTAATTTACACAGTAAAAGTGGAATTAGCATCAATTGGAAAACAATTCTTTCACCTTAAAGGCCTAGAATTGATGACGAGATGTAAAAACCACCTCTTTCATGCGAGGAATAATCCTCTGTGAAAATAATTTGAGTCATATCCTGTTCCCTTTGGGCTGTGTGCAGAGTACATAGCAAGAATGTAGTCGAAAATTGGCCGAGAATTCAATACAAACCTAACCTGTTTGCAGATTGAAGAGCTACACAGCACAAAACATTCCTGAATGTATTTCTCAAGTCAGTGAATCTGATACTTCATGGATATAGAATTTTTAGGATGTTTTGTGCTGTGTAGCACAATCTCGTCATCAATTCTATGCCTTTAAGGTGAAAGAATTGTTTTCCAATTGATGCTAATTCCACCTTTACTGTGTAAATTATAATGCAGGGAATAGCCACAGCACATGGGCTGAAGGTTAATTCTGCCACTTGATTATCTGCTTCCTAACTCCACACTCCTTCAACTTACATCAGTCTTAAATTTGTGACCCTTTATTCTGATTTGATGCTGTTTGGTCTTGGGCTTTCCCATGAGAGGAAACATCCTCTAATCATGTACACTGCTAAGACCCTTAAGAATCCTATATGTTTCAATGAAATCACCACTCATTCTTCTAAATCTCAGAGGCTAGAGTCTCAACCTGTTTAACCTTTGCTCGTAATACCCCCTCCATACCAAGGATCATCCTTGTGAATATTCTCTGAACTGCCTCCAATCAAATGATATTTTTCCGTAAATAAGGGAAGCAAAGCTAGTCACAGTACTCCAGATGTGGTCCTAATCACAGCTGCAGTAAGGCTTCTTTTCTCTTATACTCCAAACCCCTTGAAATAGGGGCCAACCTTCCACTAGCCTTCCTGATTACCTGCTGCACCTATGTACTAGCATTCTGGGTTTTATATACAAATACCTCCATGTCCCTTGTGAATTGCAAAAGGAATACATTGTTTGATATGATCCTCAAGTCTTTGGTCTATTTGCAATTATTCTACATACAAATATTATTCTGTTCTTTTAATCCCTCTTTCAAAATGAATAACTTGACATTTTCCCACTTATACTCTATTTGCCAAACTTTTGCCCATTTACTTAACTTCTCAGTATCTCTCTGCAAACTGTTTGTCTCTCTCTAGCAACCTGCCTTTCCACCTATTTTTGTATAATCTGAAAATTTGACGTTCACTTCCTTCCTCCGATACATATTGCAAAAAGTTGCAGTCCCAGTGCTGATCCCTGTGTGGAAGCCTATTGGTCACAGGTTGTCATCCCCACTTGCTGGTTTCCCGCACATTGGTCAAGCAACATTTCCTGTTGGTGGAAAATTTAAGGATGACAGTCCACAGAATTAAAGTAATTGGTCAAAGAGGGGGAAAAAAGAATGTTTTCACACAGTTAGCCAGGATCTGAAATACACTGGTAGAGATTTTGTTTGAGGCAGGTTGAATTGAGGCATTCGAAAGGGAATTGGATGATTATCTGATGAGGGAGAGCATACAGGGCTATAGTGGAAGGTTGGGCGGCGGTGTTGGGTGGAAAGTGAGAAAGTGGCTATTGATGAATCATTCTCTTCCCAAGTGAACAGTCATGATGGATCAAAGGCAGCTTTCTGCATTATAACCTGTAACAAGGTCAGCCAGGTGGCCCTCATAGAATATGATTTCCCTGATTGGGGCTATTATTTTTGGTCCAATGAGGGAGCCCTGACTGACAGATATAAACAGAAGTGTCAGGGATTCTGCTCACTCTGAGAGCTGGAGCAGTGTCAAGGATGCTCCACATGTAAATAAAGGGTGACTTGGTGACAGGATGCTGGCCATTTCACGGGTAATAAGAGGAAAACAGGTTTCCAAAGAAATTCACTCACAATTGTTGCCTTGGAGTTACACTAAGCATTTCTGGTATCACGCTGTTATTTGGGGAGCTTGACTTGTTCAACCCTGCTGTTGAAGACTGGGCCCAGAATGTGGAAGGAATGTGTTATTTTTTCTAGGCAAATAACATTGAGGCGGATGAAAAGCAATGAATAATTCTCCTGACAGCTTGTGGAGCCACAGGTGTTTTGGTTATTAGGAGTCTTTTTCTGCCTTCTTTTTCTGAAGACGGGTCCCGACCTGAAATGTCAGCTTTCCTGTTCCTCTGATGCTGCCTGACCTGTCATATTCCTCCAGCTCTACAATGTGTTTACTCCAAGTGATCTACTTGGGCTACAGAATCGACAAGATCCTGTTACACGGGGATAACTCCAGCAGCGTTGCTAATGGGGAGAAGACTCTGCACCAGGTTAAATCTGATCTTCCCGGACCTGGGGGGCAAGGTGGAATGGCATCAAGAATGCCAATTCAGAATATAAGACTCCACTAAACAAGAGAGACAGTTTACTTCAGGGGGTGAAGTTTGGTGTAGGAACCATAGGAATGGCCCTGCATGTCTAAAAGACATGGTTGTATAAAGTTCGGGTTGGCGCAATGGGTCTGAACAAACAGTGGACCAAGTGAAAGCTGCACACATGCAAATGGTGTGGGAGCAAAATGAGCCTGGATCCTCAACTACCTTTCCAACTGTTTTGGAACCTGTTAGTTCTCCCTGTCTGTCAAACGTTGAAGTTACCTTGGAGTTGGAGATGGACATGGCAGATCTTGCCACTTCAATGCCTTTGCTGTCTGAAGAGAAGAATGAATTTCTTTGAAGATACTCCAGACGCAAGAGGCAAGCTTCTGTGCATTACACGCTGCCCTGTTTCAGAGGTGGAGTTGGAGGAACCTGACCCAGTGCTAAAACACTGCAGGAGGAGGTGCAAGAAAAAGAACTGCCCTATGTCCCTGGGCTTATAGGGGGAAGGATGTAGTGATTGAAATTAGGTCAAATGAGTAGACCTCTTTGAATATCAGTTCCCTGATTGGGGGCTGTTAATCTAGTCCAATCAGGGAGCCCTGGCTGACAGATATAAATACGAGTCTCAGAGATTTTGTTCACCCTGAGAATGGCTCTGAGGTAGCTGAATCAGTGTCAAGGACAATCCACGAGTAAAGAAAGGGCAACTTGGTGATGAGATAGTGGTCACTGTGGAGTTATTTCAAAACGACCAGTGATTCAGTCTCTTTCTCAACTGTTGGAGGCAATTAATTAACTGAGAACTTGGACTCTGCTAATAAAACCAAACAGAAACAAATTTCAGTGTTCAGTATCTGAGGCCCTTATTTAATCAAATATTATTGCTTTCTGCATGGAAGCAAACACTTCAGTATGAAAGCACATTCCACAGGAGGAGTGCATAATTAAATTGCTACCCAGAAAACTGTTCTCTTTATTGTAAAGGTTTGTGGTCAAATCCCATTGCCAACACAACTCACTGCTATTACTATGAATTATTCATCAACAAAGAAATCAAACATTTATGCAATATTAATGTTAAGGAGGGGCTTTAATATGCGTTCTCATCCAAATCAAAGTAATAAAATACTGTACACTAACTCAATAAATACGAATTGAAATAATTCCAAAATGTTTGCAGTTGCAAGCCAAACTATGTCAAAAGTAAACTTCTTAAAGACAACATCAAAAGATTTTGCCATGTGCCTGGGTTCCCATTGTAGTGAAACATAAAATTATTGTTTGGTAGCAAGGCACTTGAGCACTTGAGCATTGCTTAAAAAATGATGCATTTTGTCAAAGGTTTTGGACTGTATTCATCAAAACAATTATATATGTAGTGCTCATGTGCTACAGTGATAGGCAAAACCTCTTTTTGGCTTTGTAGCAGTATCAAGTTAATGGTAAACATCACCTTGCGTTGTTACTGCAGAATGGGAAAGTGAGGTATTTAGCTTTATCTGTTGCTCTAAAGTTTGAGTTCTATTTCTAGGGTAATCTGAAATTTCAGTGCCGATGTGATGCCAGATATGTGGGCAATATGTTCCATCGACCTGTGGATCATACCAATCAGCATATCCCTTTTTCAATTTACAACGGGAAAGGTTCTGACCGTGTCACCAGCTAGTGCTTGCAAATTTCAAAACACCATGTCCAACAATAGACATGACTCTACAATTGGACATTTGCTACATACTTCTCAGTGTGCTAAGAATTTCACTGAAGATTATTCTAAAGTTGTCAGTTTGTTTACAATATGGCATATTTGTGTAGGCTGGAAACTACATATGGTAATGCACAGGGCTCTGTTGTTTGTAGATGGAAAGAAGATGCACATGCATTATGCCTGTTTCAATAGACCAAGATGGGTGATAGCCATTCATTTCTGAGAGCAATTCTACTACCAGCCAGGATCAACCTATTTGTTTTAAATGGAAACAAATTTCAGCAGTTAACTGCCTGTTGTTATTTAACTGGTGCATTCTCCATGGCAATGTTTCTATTGATCAGAGCCAGTTGTCAACCACTGTTACGTCTGTATACATGTGTTCAATTAACCATCCAATCAATGTGTGCTCTGTTTGTAAGTACTTAACCTCGATTGAGACAGTTAGCAATCCTTTCCCCACTTTCTGTGACTGCAGGTAGGAAAAGGAGAAAGGGATCTAAATGGAGAACCTACTGTAGTTTACATCCATTTTGAGGGCAACCTGTAGAAATGAAGAAATTGGTTTATACAACTAAAAGCTGGCTGGAAAGATAAGGAAAATTCTAAGGTTAAATTCCGATTGTTATTTGGGTTAGCAGAGCTTTATTCTTTTATATACTGTGAGAAGTACTCCAGAAGAAGTTAAAGGTCATCTTTATTGGTATTAAAATATAACGGCTATGATCTTAGACTATTAAACAGGAGGCCTGGACTAATTGTTTGGAGATGTGAGTTCAAACCCTACCATACCATTTCAATATTTTCATTCAGTTAATTACAATTTAAAAATCCACTATAAAAGCTAATTATCGGAAATGGTTACCATAAAGCTGCTGGAGTGTTGTTTTCAGAACCCATCTGGATCTTTGATGCCCTTTATGGAGAATATTGACTGGTCTATATGTGCCTCCAGACCCAGAGTGTAGTGATTGACTCTAAGCTATTAGGCCAGCCAATCAGCTTACATTCAATCAGTTGGCTGACCACCATTTACCAAGGTCAATTGGGTCTAACCTTGCCACTGATATCCACATCGCTTAAATCAATTAAAAAAAAATGAAAACTCAACCAGCATGAGCTGACAAGTGGCAAATAATATTCATCCAACATAAATGCCAGGTAATGACAATCTCTAATAAGAATAAACCTAACCACCATCCCTTAACATTCAATTGTGTTACTATCACTGAATCCCCCACTATCAACATCCTGGGGCTACCTGGAATTCCTGCAGTCCATCCTGCAGACGGTGTGCTACTATTGAACATCGGTGGTGGAGGGAATGGATGTTCAGTAGTAATTGTGGATGTGATGGCAATCAAGCAGGTTCCTTTGTCCTGGAATGGTGTCAAACTTCTTTAGTGCCGTTGGAGCTGTACTTATCCAGGCAAGTGGGAGTATCTGGTTTCACTCTAAACATTCTACTCCACACTGGTGCTCAGCCGCTCCAAGGTAAATTTTATTTTAAGAAGATTCTTTAAAATGTTAAAAAAAGGAGAGGAAGAAAAAGGAGAAAAGAAGAAAACAGGTGGATGGATGAACCCTAGGCTGAGAAGCCTGGATGCTCCCTGCTCCACCGCTGCCATCTTGAAATTTACCACTAACTATTGCTATAAAATCTCAGATTTACATATAGTCTACATTTGATGCTTATTGACTACATATAGCAAACATATATTAGCTGAAACCAAACAGTTACTAAACTGCTGTAATAATAATGGCTACATAATAGTGCGCCTCTCTATAATGGTGTGTCCATCTAACTGTCTTAAAGGTACACTTCCTGTTTGTTGCACCTGAAATCAACTAGAACTGAGTTCCTTGTGAGTGTTTTGCTAGTTCTGGTGGGAAGATTTTAATTAACTCAGCACGAGTGTGGAAACCAGGATAGAATATTTGAGAGTAATAGAAGAGTGCTCAAAATACTGGGAGAGGGAAGCGTACTGGAATAGGGATGCACAAATTAAGAGATAGAGTTGATAACGGAGAAAGTAATTAAATCTAAATTGGAGTTAAGCTGCATGTTTCTAATCTGAATAGTTAACAAGATTGGGAGCTATAGATGCAGATTGGTATGTGGGATTATGATATTCTGGAAACAACAAAGACTTGGCTCAAGAAAGGGAAGGACTAGGAGTAAAACATTCCTAGCTACAAAGTAGTCAGAAGAGCTAGGAAGGGGAAAAAGAGCCGAAGGGGTGGTTGATTTTGGTTAAGGGATGCAATGTAACACTGGAGAAAAACAATATTCTAGTGGAGGAGAGGGTTTCAAAGACATAATTGATTTAGCTAGAGCTAAGGATGCTTTTTTTGTCTCTTGGAGGATAGTGAATCTGTGGAATTCTGTACTACAGAAGCTATCAAGGCTGGTCATTAAGTACGTTCAAGAAGAGATAGATAGATTTCTAATCATGAAGGAAATCAAGGGCAATGGGCATAAGACAGGAAAGTGGAGTTGAGCAATGGCAGATCAGCCATTATCTTATTGAATGGCAGAGCAGACCCAATGGGCTGAATGGCCTACTTTTGTTTTGCATTTTATGGTTTTAGGATTTTATGGAATGAAAAGGGTGCAATTATGTTGTGTAGTGTAGGCCAACCACTCGTGGGAAGAGTATAAAGGAACAAATCTGCACGGAAATTATAGATAGGTGCACATGTCATAGCCTAGTTATAACGGGGGATGGGGTAGTAATTAACCAAATATAACAGTGATAATGTAATGGGCAGTGAGGGACAAGTGTTCTTACAATATGTTCAGGAGAAGTTGTAAAAAAGTATGCGTCCAATTCAACAAGAGACGAAGCGCTTTTGTGTTTAAGAATGAAGTGAGACAAGTAAATCAACTGTCAGTGGGGAACATTTTGGCAACAGTGAAAATTGTATCTTAAGGTTTGGGACGACTATGTACAGTGACAGGGAGCTGACTTCAATGGGGCAGGAATGGAATTCGGGATAAATTGGGACCAATTGTTGGGGTGAGGGTTGGAAAAGCAGTAGTTGAACAGTGGGCAACACTCAAATATGAGCTCAATCAGACATTGTTGAGGTATGTTTCCTCAAAAGGGAAAAGCAGGCTAAACAACTCCAGAATGCCCTGCCTCATGAAGGAGATAGGAACTAAGTTGATTAGAGAAGGAAAATTGTGTTTCTGATTTGTGCTAGGTAGTGAATACTTTTGAGAGTCAACCTGAATACGGAAGTGTCAAAAAGGAGGTAAAAAAGCAAATAAGATAAGCAAATAGGGATTATGATAGGAGCTAACATGACGGCTAATCCCAAAGTTTGCTAAAGGCACGTCAATATCAAAAGAATATTAGGAGGAAGAAAAGGTCATGCAAGGACCAAAAGGGAATTTACACATTGAAGGCAGGAAGTATGGTAGAGGTGTTAAATAAATATTTTGTGTTTACGTTTACAAAGGACACAGGTACTACCTTGACCCTATTGACAGAGGATGAAAATCAGTCTAAGACTGTCAGGTGTAACAGCAGAAGCCTTCACAATTCAGTGAGATCATGGCTGATCACTAGATGGGTTTAAAATGTATCGTGCCATTTCCCAGGGGTCAGTATTAGGACCCTTGTTTATTCTGGTATTAATTGGATCTTTGCGTGCAGGGAACATGTTCAAAGTTGGCAGATGATACAAAACTGTGAGTCATAGAGACATACACATGGAAGGAAAATGTAGAACTTTATGTGGAGAGAGACAAGTTGGTAGAGTGGGCAATTAGGTGATAGATGATGTTACATTGTGTGAACTGACACATTTTGGTACAAAAACATGGAGAAACAGTACAAAATCATGGGTACATTCTAAAAGGTATGCTGTAGCACAGACATCTGGGTGCATATGTGCAAATGATGGCCGGATGGCTGGTTTGCAAAGCAACATGATGCGAACAGCAGGGTTCAATTCCCATCACCAGCTGGTGTCACAAGGAGGGACTCTCCTTCTCAGCCTCTCCCCTCGCTCTTCTCTAATGAGAGACCAGCTATATGGTCTGGCAAGACCAAAGCGACACACACATGTGTGCAAAATTCATTAAATACACTGCCTCGAAATGTGGTGGAGGCAAGTTCAAATGGGTCATGCAAGAGAGCATTTGATGATTATTCAAAAGAAACAACATGCAAGGTTGTGGGAAGTGGACATTGCTGCCCGGCCAGCATTTTATCTTATTGAACATTTTCAGTTGCTCTTGAGAAGGTGAGCTGCCTTCTTGAACCACTACAGTCCATATGTTTCAGGTTGACCCGCAATGCCCTTAGAGAGGGAATTCCAGGATTTTGACCCAGCAACAATGAAGGAACAGTGGTATATTTTCAAGTCAGGATGGTGAGTGGCTTGGAGGGGAACTTGCACATGGTGGTGTTCCCATTTATCTGCTGCCTTTGACCTTTTGGATGGAAGTGGTGGTGTGTTTGGAAGGTGCTGACTGAGGATCTTTGGTGAATTTCTGCAATGCATCTTGTAGATAGCACACTCTGCTGCTCCTGAGCATTGGTGGTGGACTGAGTGGATGCTTGAAGTTGCTTTGTCCTGCATGGTGTCAAGCTTCTCGAGTATTGTTGGAGCTACAGCCATCCAGGCAAATGGGGAGTATTCCATCACACTCTCAACTTGTGCCTTGTATATGGTGGACAGGCTTTGGAAGTCAGGAGGTGAGTTACTCACTGCATTATTCCTAGCCTCTGACCTGCTCTTATAGCCATTGTGTTTATGTGGTGAGTGAATATGAGTTTCTGGTCAATGGTAAACCCAAGGATGCTGATAGTAGGGATATCAACGATGGTAACACCATTGAATGTCAAGGGGTGGTGGTTAGATTGTTTCTTACTGGAGATTGTCTATGTCTGGCATTTTTGTGGCATAAATGTTACTTGTCACCTGTCAACCCAAGCCTGGATATTGTATAGATCTTACTGCTTTTGAACATGGACTGCTTCAGTATCTGAGGTGATGCAAATGGTACTGAACACTGTGCAATCATCGGTGAACATCCCCACTTCTGATCTTATGGTAGAGGGAAGGTCATTGATAAAGCAGGAGGAGATGGTTGGGTCTAGGACACTCTCCTGAGGAACTCCTGCAGAGATGTCCTGGAGCTGAGATGTCTGAGCTCCAACAACTACAACCATCTTCCTATGTGCCAAGTATGTCTCCAACCAGCAGAGATTTTGCTCCCTGACACTCATTGATTCTAGGCTTCTTGATGTCACAGTCACTTGAACATGGCCTTGATGTTAAGGGCTGTCACTCTCACCGCATTGCTGAAATTCAGCTCTTTTGTCCATGTTGGAACTAAGGCTTTAGGAGCTGAGTTGTCCGAGCAGAACCAAAACTCGATGTCAGGTTATTGCTGAGCAGGTGCTGCTTGATAGCACAATTTTTAGCACCTTCCATCACTTTACTGATGATTTACTAATGATCTTTGCAATTGCTGTTCTTTCAATATTGTTGAGTCAAACACCTGGGATTCACTCCCTAACAGCAGTGTAGATGCCTCCAGACCACTAGATGGCAGTGGTTAAAGAAAGCAACTCGCAATCACCTTCTTATGGTCAGTAAGTGCTGGCCCAACCAGAAATTGCCACAACTTGTGAATGAATTAAAAATAATCTTAGAGTCATGGAATGGAAAGTCTTTCTCATCTGGAAAGAGGTGATCTTGAGCTAAAACCCTGCATTTAGCCAAAAGTGTGTAATTAATAATGTCCTGTATTTTGGACCAACCAGTCAATCCATTAACAACTACATGGGCTGTTTTCATGGTTGGCTGATTTTAATAAGGAAGGTAATGATATTAGTTGACTTGGGCAATGCATCTATCATATTCGTGGCATTACTATGACGTTCGACAGATATCTACAGCTGCTGTACCTTAAAAAAGAACAGTGGCAGAAAAAAAACTCAAGGAAATCCACCAGCAAACTATTACTATTCTCAAAGAAGTAGGTTTAAAATCTGCTGTGGCAAGACGCATGTTTTGTTGCAGCTTCATTCATGATTAATAGTCTCTGCATGCAGATCTTCTGGGACAATATAATTGCTTTGCCTTGCACACATGGTTATTGGAGTTTTCTATTCATTTGTGGGATAGATGCAGAACAAGGCCAGCGTTTTTCCCTTGAGAAGGTCTTGTGGACTACATTCCTTGTGAATTTTCTTTCTGTCAGGTGAACTTACGAGCTGCATGTGTGATAGTGCTTCCGAAATCAGGAGTCCATATGTCTGCGTACCAATTTGCCACCTCCAAGTGATCATGTGATTACTCAGCCTTGCTACTCAGAGGGAACATTGGTGATAGACCACTTCCCTGAACTGTTACTGTCCCTGATGTGTAATTATGCCACAGTGCTGTTAGGAGGGGGTGCAGGATTTTGCCTCAGTGATGATTGTTGAAAACTGGGTCCTGAATTCTTTTTATATTCCACGTGTTGTATTTTTTATGTAGCATGTCTGTTGCAGCAATAACTAGCCTTCTACAAATATGAACATATCTATAGCTATTAAAAACAACAGAAATGCCAAGGTCATAATGTTCTACTGGACAGACGTCAAAGATTTATCAGGTGTCTCACTGCCCTATTATCAATATAATGTCAAGCAAAATGCAGTATTTATTCCACGAAGGGATGACAACTAACATTTCAATGAATAAAAGCAGAAGTTGCTGGAAAAGCTCAGCAAGTTTGGCAGCATCTGTGAAGAAAGATCAAAGTTAACATTTCGGGTCCTATGACCTCTCCTCAGTTCCGGACCCGAAATGTTAACTCTGATTTTTCCTTCATGGATGCTGCCAGACCTGCTGAGCTTTTCCAGAAACTTCTGTTTTTGTTCCTGATTTACAGCATCCGTAGTTCTTTCGGTTAACATTTAGATGAAGATGGCCAAGGGGGACAATGACATCATGAGTAACAGCCCACATTATTGGTCATGAGGTTTCAGATGGCATAGATTACCAGTCCCAAAATAAGGCACATTAGCAAAGGGTAGGTGAGGAGAGAGGGAGAGAGAGGACCAGGGGAAAGAACCACCACCTTCTTTGGACAAGGGAAGAACAAAGACTGTTATCAACAAAAGAGTGCAAGGGTCAGGGTTGAATACCCCATCATTCCAAAACTGCTGCTCCCCCATTCGACAGAGTGGCCTCAAGATCGGTATTCTCACTGGCACAGGTCATATATTTCCTTTCTTTGTTTAATTAGAGTACACTACTCTCAAACTGCTGCATTTTAACAAACTCAGTAAACATTCTGAAAATTGCTTACAAATGGTCGACAGCCTCTGTTGGGTAACTGTTCTCGAGCAACCAAAGTCTAACATGATGAATGTGTGATGATGATATAGTTCCATGTTGGAGTAGTATATGATCTGTAACAGGCCTTGTAAGTGTTGGAGTTAAGGGAAGCTACTTATTTGGTACCTCTTCCTTTGCCAAGACAGACTTGCTGGTAGCTGAGTTGTGGCAATAAGAGGGTCAAGTTTTCTCCATCCATGAGCCGCAGTAAAGGCCACTGCAGGAAAATGTAAAAAAAAATTACCTGAGTTACAATTTGTGATTTGTAATATCTACAAAAATAGAGAGTGTAACACATCAAGTTTATCAGTCAAACCCCATTTTGAACTCTGCAGCACTATTAAATAGTCTCTTATTGGACCAGGAGACAATTTAATCTCATTTTGTGATCAAATTAGATTAGATTAAGTAGGATTAAGTACATCAACATTAACATCTTTCTGATTGTATTAAGGGATGATAATACTCTGATTATGCATTAGCCCTTAAATAGCCACGTTCAAGAGAATGGGCAATATTTTAACTAATACAAACCAATTCATTTACACAAGACTAAAATTGGCCTTATTACTGCAGCACGATGCATCTACCTTACCAATGTCAATCATTACATTATCTGCCATCTTGCACTTTTCTTCAAAATAATAATCTTTCTGCAATAATTCTACAAAGGAGACCCTCTACACACCCAAAAAAATGACATTAAGTGCACTAAGTCTGCAAAGAAGACCTGAGAGTAAAGACTAGCTGAATATTAATGCCTTTCATGTCATAATATTTTGTATTAACATTGAATAAGGATGTGCTTCAGATTGTAGCTATGCATCTGAAATGAAGCATATTTGCTGACACGGCTCTCAGTGTGACACCTCTTCCTCTTTGATCTGCTTTATCTTAGTTTGCAATGCTCTTTAATGCTCATGTGATATTGAATGTAGGATTTGATTTGAGATTTCCTACTGTTAGGTACATAATTATGACGCAGAAGTGCCATATTTCTTTCATACCCAAAATATAATCAGGAAATCACAATGTCAGGAAAACAGAAATTGCGTACTTGGATTTATATGAACAGGTCAGCATATCTACCTGCACTGGCTGCATTTACTATTAGACATTGAGCTGGCTATCAGTGCTTAAATAGTGCTATCTCCCATCTTTGGAAAGCATTTTACATCCATTGGATTTTCTTGAAGTGCTATCACTGTTAATTGTTTTGTCAAACATGACTGATCCTTTATGCATAACTTAGTACATAAGCCTGATAGAAAATAGTCCATTGGCAATAAAATGTCAACTACTTTATCCTTTTTGCACTGGTGGCATCTCTGGAAGTTAAGGCGTCACCAGTAATGATAAACAATATCATTTCTTATTAATAACTACCTTTGTTTAAACTCACTTGTGTGTCTGTTGGCATTTTTTATTGTTACAAACATACAAAAATGATGAGCAGGAAATGACCAGTTGCTTCATACAGTTACAATGCTTTGAGCAACTCACCACCAGCCAGCAGTTCTGTAGCCTACTGTGAGAGGCAAATTAAAAGCAGGCTAGCAATCCAGAGGCAATTTAGGCAGGCAAAGTACTCCAGGAAATTCCTCTCCACCTCATAAAAGCAATAAAAACTAGGAGATCATATTCTCAATAATGTATTACTTGTATCTTACCTACATTGAGTGCTATGAATTCCGCCTCATTAGAGTCCGATCCAAATCCAAATCTTCTGAGATTATGCTACAAATTTCCTTTTGGTTTCACTTAGTATTCAAATTTCCCTTCATGTCAAGCATGGTATTTCACTGTATTAAGGATATGAGATATGTGTAAATTGTGTGCAGCAGTTGATGTTATGCCAATTGTTCCATTGTCCAAATCAGTTACCAGATTTCCCACTGTCTATATCAACATCTCTGTTGCAAGTGCTCCATTTGTTATGTTTCTCATTCTTGAGTCAAATCTACTGCTATTTTTCCAAATCAACACTTTGTTACAAATGCAAAGTACTAAGGCTGTTGTACTTCAGGACTATATATTTAAATTAGGGTAAATTGAATGGAATCACGTGTCCTGTTCTGAATTTTATCTGACAATATGCCTTCATGACATGGTTGCAAAAGGATTAAAGGAGGACCCATTTTATTGGCATCACAGAACAAGGTGCTCAAATTGTAGACAATAGCAGAAGTATGTAGTAGACTTTTAGTCTTCAAATTCCCAGGAAATTATTGAAAATTACAGACTTCAAACAGAACATTTACTTCCAAGGTAAAACAGGGTGTCTGCAAACTCTCCATTTAATTCCATTACAGAATTAGGACTCATGGATAGATAATCAAAGTTTTAACCTGGATACAATGACCATGTGAATCATACTGCAATGCAGGTGAGCCTTGAGAGGGAAGAATGAATAGGAAGCCATTTTAGAGTTCAATTATAAGGCTTTAAAATATATCCCTGAATGTCAAAGGCACATCCGATTGCCAGGATCCAAGATGGCCAGAGCAGATAGAGGCAAGTCTCTATGCTAGACTGCACAGGAAGGCAGGTGGGAGTTTATGCTCGGACTGAAATAACCAACTCATGGGAATTTATAAGAAGACTGGAAGATTTTCCTAGCTTGAACAAGAGGGAGAATCTCTAGGAAAATCTTCAGCAGGGAAGACAGTTCTGGGGTTAAAAGTTACCAGGTTGGGAAAAGAAAAGAACAGAGATAAACTCTTAAGAAATAAAAATCACTTTGGAATGTTCAAATTTTGAATCTTTGAAGAATTATTTTTTAAAAAATTCATTCATTAAATGTGTGCATCACTGGCCAAGCCAGCATTTATTGCTTATCCCTAACTACCCTGGAGAAAGTGGTGGTGAACTTTTAGAACTGCTACATTTCTTGGGGCATAGGAACACTGACAGTGCTGTTAGGAAGGGAGTTGTAGCATTTTGACCTAGTGACAATGAGGGAATGGCAATATAATCCCAAGCCAGGATGGTGTGTTACTTGGACAGGAACTAGCTGGTAGTGGCATTTCCATGCCTCTGCCCCTGTTGTCTTCCTAGGTGTCAGAGGTCATAAGTTTGGAAGGTGCTGCCAAAGGAAACTTGCTGAGTTACTGCAGTGTATCGAGTAGATGGTGTACCACCAATGCTATCACTGTGCATTGGTGAAAAGGGAGTGAATGTTAAATGTTGTGGATGGGCTGCCAATCACGTGAACTTCTTAGTCCTGGATGGTGTCAAGCCTGTTGAGTTTTCTTCGAGTTGACCCTATCCAGGGAAATGAGGAGTAGTCCTTCCCACTCCTGACATGATCCTTGTAGATAGTGAATCGGTATTAGGGAGGCAGGAAATCAGTTACTTGCCACAGAAGTAGGAGGCCATGACCTGCTCTTGCAGTCCTGTATTTGCTGAAGTTACCATGAAGGTCTGCCTTCTAGACTTCACCATCGCTGAGGTATGATGACCCTCAGGCTAAACTTACCACTAGCCATCCCTCTCTAAAATGTGAGCAGCCTGTATCATTTCCTGTATCCAGTGTTTTCAACTGTGTCTTGTTTTCAAGTGGTAAACTAAATTAGCGAAGAATGGCATCTATGATGCCAGAGATGCCTGGAGGAGGCCGAGATGGATCATCCACCTGGCACTTCTGGCTGAAAATTGATTCAAATACCTGCAGCTTTGACCTTTTCTCAAGTGCTAGTCTCCCCCATCATTGAGGATGGGAATGTTTGTGGGACTCCCACTTCCAGTTAATTGTTTGATTGTCCACCAGCATTCATGCCTGGATGTGGCAGGACTGCTGAACTTAGACCTGAGCTGTTGCTTATGGGATTGCCTAGCCCTGTCAGTTAAAAGTTGCTTCCACTGTTTGGCATGTAATCAGTCCTGTGTTGTAGCCTCACCAGGGTTGACAGCTCATTTTATGTAGGCTTGCTGCCAACATCCTCCTGCATTCTTCAATAAATCATGCTGGTCTGCTGCCCCGATGGGTTATTAGAGAACAAGATATGTCAGGCCTCAAGTACTAGGTAGTTCAATAACATTTTAATACTGCTGATGACCCACATCAATAGCCAATTTTGAGCTGCTGGGTCTGTTTGAAGTCTGTCCCATTAAGCATGGTGACAGTGACACATAACACAATGTGGGTACCCTCAGTGTGAAGGTGGGATACCCTCTATCGTGTTGCTTGATGCTCCTGTTGTAAACAGCAGATGTAGTGAAGGTAGTTGGGAGTCAAAAATGAATAATAGGAAGAACAGAACTTATCAGGACCTCCAGATCCTTGTCCATGAACCACAGTGCCAATTTGTCACTGTTGGCCACCTCCGGTGGAATTTTTCTCACACTCGAACTTGAAAGATGACTCCCGGCTTGCAACATTTGAAATAGCGTACAGCTTGTATTTAAGTATGGCACCAGTGATGTGAATGCTAGGAGATCCCAGCACCAGTGAATGCCTTCGTGCTGAGTGCAAGATAGCACGAGAGTGGGCACAATGGAAGTGTAATGCAAACTTAATGAGGTGAATACCATAAAAATACCTGAGAAAATTTGCTAAGACTTACAGAACAACATTCTCTTTTAAAAGTTTCTGAAATTGACAGCTAAATTTTGTGAAAATTCATCCCAATTCAATTAACTTTCTTTTAAATTCATTCGTGCAATGCCAGCATCGCTGGGCAGCATTTATTGCCCATCCCTATTTGTCCATAGGATGGTTAAGAGGCAACAACATTGTTATGAATCTGGAGTCACATGGAGACCAGTTCAGGTGAGGGTGGCAGATTTCCTTCCCTAAAAGACATGAATGAACCAGATTTTTTTTTTAAACGAAGTTAGAAAGTGGTAATGTGGTGATCATTAGGATAGCTTTTTAGCTCCAGATTTATGTTGATTTCAAATTTCACCATCAGCCCTGGTGGGATTCGAACCCATATCTCCAGAACATTACCCTGGGGCTCTGGATTTCAAACACAGTGGTGATGCCATAGTCTCACCATCTCCCCTTGTTCGCATTAGGATCAATAGTAGTAGGCCATTTAGCCCATTGAGTCTGTTCTGCCATTCAATCAGATCATGGCTGATCGAATTGTAACCTCAAATCCATATTCTGGTCTACCTCATAATTTTTCACCCAATTACCAAAGGAATATATATGTTTCTGTCTTGAAAATATTCAGCGGCCTCTGCTTTCATCATCTTTTCAGGAACAGGGTTTCAAAGACTCATGACCTTCTGGAAGAAAAACATTGCATCATGTCTGTTTTAAAAGGTTGATACGTGATTTCTAAGTGGTGACTCCTAGATCTAGATTCTCCAAGAAGAGGAAATATCCATTTCACATGTGCCTTGACAAGATTTTTTAAGATCCCATGTTTCAATCAATTCACCTTCTCCCCTTCTAATCTCCAGTGGATACAAACTTAGCCTGTTCAACATTTCTTCTTAAGACAACCTCTCATTCCTCTCCCTACTCCCGGTATTACTTTGTGAACTGTCTCCAATGCACTTAAACCTTTCCCAAAATAAAGTAACTAATATACAAACAGACAAAAGACAGACAGATGAACAAGCATAGTTAAGGGGTAAATAAAAGACAAAATTGGTTGGATTGCTTATGAGATTTTTCATGATGCATTATTCCACAGGCAAAGATGATTGTTTCTTGGTTGATTTTCTCAAAATGTCGATTAGGGCCATTTTTTTCAGTTCATTCTGAAGCAATCAGTGATACTTATAAATTAGTTTCTGTTCTCTGAACTTCCAATAGCTGAGCATGGGAGGTCAGGCAGGGAGCTTTCAAATCTTCATGCTGTAACATCAACAGCTAAAATCCTTCTCACAGAAAATACAGTCCAAAAATCAGCTCAAATTCTCACCTCACCCTGTCAGACTGACTGTGTCCCCACAAGGTCCCAATTACCATTCTACATCTGTCATCTGCTTGAGAATAAGGTATCCCTCAGACATGCTGGAACCAATTCCCGGGTACTGACTTCATTTATGGCCAAACATCTGCTGTCTGTTTAAACATACTGTCCTGGGCCAGTGTCAAACAGTCTGTGGAACTTTTTGATCAAGAATCAATCTGTAATTGACATCCAGGCCTAGCTTCACAAGCAAACAATAGCTTGTTTGTTCTTTTGTCCTTTTTTTTAAACACAAGCTATTGCCAAAGTCCAAAGGTCCTCTTCACCTCGCAGTTTCAAACAAAAAAATAAAATAATAAAACAAAAATAATGAAAAGATCAGCACAGCTTCTAATAATACTTTACCTCTTACACCATGAGCTTTAATTTTCTGCATTAATCTTCAATGTGGTGCCTTAACATGCAGGTAACACATGAAGTTGAGGCCCTGCTGGAAAAAAGAATGATCTCACTTGTGTAATGCGTCTTTATTTAAACTTCACATTGATGATGGGAGAAGATGAAACGTGTAGAAAGTTCCTTAGATGAAGTTTGGAATCAGATTGTAGAATGCCTAACCTTCCTGTTCCATGTCCCGAGCTTTTGCTTAACTGATTATTTGTTTCTTTTTCAATAAAAAACAAAGACGTGCGAAAATAAGAAACAAAAGCAGAAATTCCTGGAAAAACTCAGCAAGTCTGGCAGCATTTGTGGAGCGAAAGCAAAATTGACAGTTTCGGTCCAGTGATCCTTCCTCAGACTGTTTTTGTTTGGTTTTTAAGATAGTTGAATCATGCTAAAAAAAAAATCACTGCAGATGAATCCTAAGGCTAATAAATATCTGTTCAATAAACTTGGGAATTGAGCTAGTGTTTCTATTCCTTCTCATTAAAAGGAAATTGTATTAACCATGTTTCTAAAATAGAAACTCCACATACTCATTATTATATAGAACTTGTCACTAAAAATAACACATCATCATACAATTTTCCCTTCATACAACATTGGAGTGAGATCAAAACTCTCTTGAAAGACGAAAAAAAACGCTGCAATTAATCAAATAGCAGTTGTATTTCTGAGGTTGGTGCAAAAACATGTTCCTGAGGTTGAGCAGATGGAGCTTTACTTTCTATCAGATGTGGGATGACATTTTTAAAATTTATTTTGTCCTGACAATGGACGTTAAAGTGGAGTGCCCACTTGCCAGGATGAACATCACTCACTTAGATCAACGAAACGAAGGATTGCAAATGCAAATTAAAATGTCTGTTTGGCTAGATTTTTAGTGAGGCATAGGCACGTTTACAACAGTGATTTGCATTGATTGCAGGGCAGCCTTCAGGCATATAGACCTGGCTGATAGGAAGCGATGGAAATTAAGGTAAGAGGCAGGTACCCACACCATAGATGCAAATGCAGACGCATTTAAAAATGTTACCATTTTGAAGCTCATTAAAGCAAAATGAATCTAAATTACAAAGTGTGCCCCCTCCAGGGGTGTTATTGGATTCCTACTGATGTATAACAATCCCTTAGACGAGCCTGAAGACATCCTAAGGCACTGTCAACAATTTAGACTGCAGCAAAGGTTTTAGGGGGCTAAAAATAACTGGATTTCTCAGACCTGATTCATGCTGCTTTAAATTTCACATTCCCTCCATTGGTAACAGGCATCAGCCAAAAAGCTCACGCACAACTGATTTCAAGAACGATTCCAAATTATCAGCAGACTTATTTTGTAAAATGTCTAATCAATTTTTCTTCTGTCACTGGGAGCAGCAAATGAAATGATTAAAGTCAGCGACTGTCTCCTCATACACCACCCACCCCTCACACAAATAACACTTTTCTAATATAAGACAAGCCTGATGGTAGTGGAGGTCTGATATACATACATATATTTAACTCACATTTTCAAAGTTAATTTGCATGATAACAATATAGTCCAAAATTAAAGATAAGCCATTGTGCTCGGTAGCAAAACTTTCATCTTCTGAGCTGGCGTATTTTCAGCATTTTCTGTTTTAATTTCAAAATTCTGGCACCTGCTGTGTTTTGCATAAGCAGAAGAAATAAAATTGTTTCTATTTTCACTGACGTTTCACATTGCTCCTTGAGTTATGTCATTGCTCGTCAGAACAATGACTTTTTCATATTACAAAATTGGGCTTAAGTATATTAACTTATTATTTAGTGAAGTCTCAGGGAGGACTTTTCTTAGTTTTTTAAGTATCAGTAACAGGCATTATTCAATGGCTGGTGATCATAAATCATTCATTTTGATTTGTATGAAGCCCAGGGAAATATTCTTGGCTCAGCTTTCTTCACAGAATATAAATTCCATGATAAGCAACATTAAATGTGAACTAGAAGCAACACCTTCTAAAACCATAAAATGTAGGAAAAAAGTCAGGCACTCAACCCATCATATTTGCTCCTCTTGGCTGATCTTATAATCCTCAACTCCACTTCCCTGTCTTTTCACCATAACCCTTGATTCCCATACTGATTTAAAACTCTCTTTATCTCAGCCTTGAATATACTCAATATACTAAGCCATCCTCAACAGCTGCTTATGGTAAAGAATTCCACAGATTCACAACACTCAGAGAAGAAATTCATCCTCATCTCTGTCTTAAATGTGTGACTCCTTACCCTGAGTATTTCAGAGCAGAGGTCAACCCCGCTCTGATAATTAAAACCACAACCCCAGAGAAGCTCGCCTCACCTTGTAATCTGTTAAGAAAGATGTGAAACCTGGTATACCTTGCCTCTCACCACCCAATCTGTTATAAAGGAGAGGTGAAATAAAATGAGACTGCTGCCAGTCACTGCACAATCAACAAGTAACAATTTATTTATCTAACTCTAACAGTCAACAAGTTAACAGAACTACTAACAAACTGAACAATTCTCCCTTAACTACTATCTATTCCTGAACAAAACAAAATTCTATTGATATGCTGTTCCAATAGATACAAATCCCACATATATAAACAAAATTAATAAAAAATTAAAACTTAATCTCTCGAAATTACAGTCAGGATAAGTCTTCTGGAATGATCGTTGCCTTCTCCGCTGTCTTCCAGTCAGGAATGCCTTCCTCCGTCAAATTCTTGTGTCAAGAATATTAGCTAAGAGTGCCATAATAGCTTTATTTAGATGATGCTTACTCTGAGAGCTTAGAGATTTCTGTGAGAGCCAGTGAGTTTCTCTTAACAGATGGCAGTTTGCTCTCACACAGATTTTCAAATACCCTCTTCTTTTATTCCCTTGATGACCTATCAGTTTCTTATAATAGGATTGGTTGTATATTGTCAAAACCATCAAATTTAAATTTAGTTGCTACTATATTTCTAAGTGCCTGGTTTAAATTAATTGGTTGATATTCAAACTGGTTGCCTTGCTAACAAAACAAGACTGTGGCTTTTTTTTTCTGACCACTCGGCCTTTGATACAAATGTTTCAATTTTGAAAACTCTCTGTGCATCTGCAGACATTTTTAAAAAAATCTCCAAGCCTAGAAAAGCACATCATCTTTTAAAGGGATCACACATTCTTCCTCCCTATCATTTTACAAACAAATTCTAAAGTCCTGCCTTCCGATCCACAAGTACTATACCCAACTTCACAACATGAGATTACACACTCTTGTCCTAGATTCTCCCACAACAACAAACAAACTTTCCACATCTACCCCGTTAAGTCCCCTAAGAATCTTACAAGTTTCACTAAGGTTGCCTCTCATTCTTCAACATTTTAATGAGTTTAGCTCCAATCTACTCAATCTCTCCTCCTGAGACAGTGTCTCCATACCTGGTATCAATTCCTTGAAATACAGTTGGTTGGTATATTTCATAGCCTGAGTCTGTTGATAATTGAGGGTGATACTTTTCATCTTCAATGTATAAAACTTATTATACAGTTGCAAAGGAAAATGGGAGGTAATAGTTTCTTCATGCTTGACCAGGTGGATTAGTTTCAGTGTCTTTTGAAAAAACATGTTAATTGCAGTTTAGGCAATTTTGTTTATTCCATGTTAGCTTCACATAGGTTGGCTAATTTGTGCAGCCAGCTGATTGCTGATCCATTTTAACTCATTTTAAGCTTTTTACTTTTCAAAACTCTTTCAGTGCACAAAGCCTGAGGTATTAAAATCAGACGATGGAATTTGAAAATTAATGGTTCATGTTTCACCACTATTAGGATAACAATCATCCACCACTGACACACAGTGGCAGCAGTGTGTACCATGAACAAAATGATAGGGCTTTTTTTTAATAGGATCCCAAACCCCAACATTGACCATCTAGAAAGGCAAGGGTACACCACCACCTCAAGTTCCCCATCAAACCACACACCAACCTGATTTGGAAATATATCGCTGCCTCTTCTCTGGCATTGGATCAAAATCATGGAATTCACTTTCTAACAGAACTATGGATGTACATATCCCACATGTAGTTCAAGAAGGTGGTTCACCACTACCTTATCAATGGCAGTTAGAGATGAGCAACAAATGCTGTGGCTAGTCATGCCCATCCTGTGAAAGAATGAATTTTAATAAGTTACGTTCTATATAAAACTATTATTGAAAGTAAATAGTCGATGAAGCAGTGAATGCATTAGTTTCCAACTGATTTAGGACCATGCCCCACTAACCCAATGTGTCTTTGTATGTTAGCTCGTTTTTGCTGGATGGACATTTTGTGATGCTAACGGTGTGGGTTTAATTCCTGCAACAGCTGAGGTTACCGTCAATGATTCTGCTTTCCAACTTCTCTTTCCTGAGATGTGGTGACCGTCAGGTTAAAACAATATCAGTTTTCTCTGTCTCTCTCTCCCTAATCCCATTTCCTATGGTAGTGTGGTCTTAACTGCTCCCTTTGAGTTCTTGTGCAGAGATTAGTATCTCCAACCAAAGACTGTGTTACATCATCACCCTGGATGGGGCACAATGTAAGCTGAACATTAACTGCTTCAGCACCATTATATCTTAGAACAGTGAGATGAAAAAGGTTGAGTCACGGGCTGAGGATTATCCAAATTGAGTTGGAATAAGAGCAGTTTGGAGCAGTCTCATGAGGAAGCACTTAAAGATTGGTCAAAACAATAGAATGCAATTGGCAGGTAGTCCTCTTCTACACCTGGATGAATTTGATATTTTTAATCAACCTGTTATGACACAGTTTGGGAGTAAGTGGGACTGCACCTCAAGAGCCCTGACCTGGATGAAAAATGAAGAGGAATTTTAGGTGGGGAGGGTTTATTGGTTGTGGATTGTGTTGTATAATGACATTCATGTAAATTGTGATGCTGTAACTAATCACCAATCTAGAATTAGTAAGTAAACAGATCGGTCTTAGACACAAGACTAGAAAGGTGTACTTGAGAATCTACTGTGCACATAGCTAAGGAAAGGAATGTTGCAGTACATAAGGAGTTGAAGAGCCAGCTTAAAGGTAAGCAGTCTCAGGGACAGTATATATGCAGACACACACAGCTCAGAATTACCCCAAATTGGCACTTAATGAGCAGGTCACAGTGTTAGTCTAAAACATGGTATAAATCAGATTGACTACTGAACGCATACTATTACAACAATGTAATCCGACCTGCTTGATATTTTATTCCTTTGTGTGCGTTGTGCAAACAATTATTTAATGACCAAGCAAAAGGAATGTGGTCCACTTAATTTGATTAAAATCAACTTGCCTTTTTAGCATGCCTGTCTCAAAAGGTAGTGTAAAATATTGTACATCAGTTACTTTATCTGTTATACTTCATTTGTGATGTGATGATTTGAAGAAATTGCCTGAGAGATCCGTGAGTAACTAAGGAATAATAGTATTAACTATTTTTGCCTCACTAATTAAATGTGTTCCTTAGAGGGTTGAAGAATGGGGACTGAATTAGTTCTGAGGAAGGGTCACCCGACCCAAAATTTTAACTCTGATTTGTTCTCCATGGATGCTGCCAGACTTGCTGAGCTTTGCCAGCAGCCTCTGTTTTTGTTCCTGATTGACAGCATCCGCAGTTCTTTCAGTTTTTATTTTGTTACTGAATTAATTATGTCTACTGAGGCACCATCACATTCTGATCATTGAATAACATTGACAGATGAAGAAAAAGTAGTAAAGCAAATGGGGAATATTTTCCATTCTCATGACACAAAAAAATGCCTTCATCTAGCGTTGTACAATTCTATCATTCTGCATGCCTCCACAGCAATAAAATGTACTTATATCGTAAGTCTTCACTTTAAGTTGATCCACTTTGTTTTAACGTTGTTTTATTCTTAAGATCCATTTCCTAAAACTGCGTTGGCATTTCTGGCTTAAAGTTATTACTTTCCTCCGTAACGGACCCTGCCTCTTTCAGTAACCTACCCCAATGTGCTTATTTCCTCTCCACCTTGTCTTTGTTTCCTCTGATAATGCTTCTTAGTTTATCTTCATCCTCCCTCCCTCCCTCATCTTCCGGCTTTGCTTCCTTGCACCCCCATGATCTTGTTTCCTTCTGTCCTTCTCCTGGCCTTGTATTCCCGCCTATTATTGCCTCGAACCGTATCCTCCCATCATTGAGGCTGCTCCCTTCTCTTGGCTGCTGTTTTGAACTCTTACTGAAGAGCCCCACCTGTAGCAGTCATTGGTCAGTGCAGGGACCCCTTAACTCCCTGCACAGACCAACAGCTGCTGATAGGTGGAATCTAGTCAAAGTAATAATACAAGATAACAAGGTGTGGAGCTGGATAAACACAGCCGGCCAAGCAGCATCATAGGAGCAGGAAAGCTTGACGTTTCGGGCCTAGACCCTTCCCGAAACGTCAAGCTTTCCTGC
>JAHRHZ010000251.1:43233482-43322618 GCA_024137785.1 Ginglymostoma cirratum
GAAACGTCAGCCTTCCTGCTCCTCTGATGCTGCTTGGCCTGCTGTGCTCATCCAGCTCTACACCTTGTTATCTCAGATTCTCCAGCATCTGCAGTTCCTACTATCTAGGTATTAATTAAACCCATTCCTTTTTCTCCACACACCCTCCAGCCATACATTGTCTTTTGTGTAATTGTGTACGCATTACAAAAGGAAATTGAATGCAGAGTTGAGGGAGTTACACTTTCGGACTGATAAGAGTAGTGTGGGTGAATGGGACAGTATGGACAGAGAGCCAATATGGACACAATGAACCAAATGATCTCCTTCATGATGACTCTATGAGCTGAATTTTTCTGGCTCACTGGAAATGAACAGAGATGCTGGACGGCTGGAAAAATGTCAGGGGAAGGTCTCAGGAGGGGAGTAACAAGAGCTTTAGTGGCATAGCTGCCAACTGGGCAGCCAAATGAGCCATGTAATAGGTCAGTTCAAAATCACTAACCAAGTCTGTGCTTTGACCATCTGTGAAGGGCTACCTCTACATCAGAAGACCACCCAGGTAAACCCTGGCTGCCTCACGGTGTGGTGGTAATGGTGGTACAGGGGAGTGCCCATGTCCACAGAAAGGTGTCCCGATCACAAAGCCCCACCCCCCATCCTGCAACTGAAGCACTGCAACCATAGCATCTACACCAACAACCACCACCACCCACACCCCGCACCCCACCACCACCTCCCCACACCCGCTCCCCACCCGCTCCACCTCCCCCCCCCCCACCTGGTCCCTGCATCCCTACAGAAATTTATGTGTTTTTGAGGGCCCCTCACAATATGGTGCCTGCTCCTTGGTGATTGAGCTGAGAGGTCTGGAGGTGTGTGGGGGATGCTTTCAATTTGATGGCAGGCCCAAAAGCAGCCTGTTAATTGACCACACCTAGCAAAACACTGCACAGTACCCATCTCCTACTTGATTAAATGTGCTCCCGCTTTTGGCTCCTGTAGTAGGATTTCAATTTCTGCCAGTAAGTTCACCACTCTAACTCTTTTAAAACGGAAAATCTCAAATATATATTATAATCTTCATTTAATGTTGCAGCATTTTAAAAGATTGAATAGATAATGGCCTAAAGAGAAGCTCAAGTAACAGAGTTATATGAATCTAGATTACTTTTCAAGTGTGGTTTGTGAACATGGTCACTGGGGGAAAAGTTTAAAGCCAAAATATAGCACACTGCTGCCCTTCTGGCATTATGTGTGCTTCTGTTTTGAGTAAAGTATAATCATAAAATCATGTTACAAATATATATTGTACCTTTCAGATAATAAGATGTCCTAAAGTGCTTCACAGAAAGGTAAGTCAGCATTGTATAGAATTTGGGTGAAAGTTGGAGGGGGTGAGTAAGGTAACAAGCAAAAGAGAAAACTTTGTGGAGCATTTTAAATGTTTGGAAGATAATAGCAAAGCAAGTGGGGTTTCAAATGCTAGCTAAATGCATTGACAACAATGTTAAATAGTGTGGTTATGCTCATGGAGGATGGGGAACAGAATTCATCATTCCCAGTGGCAAATAGTGCGAGCTGGACCACTGGTTTGGAAATGTCCATGGACAAAGGATGGAACAATGTTATTGAGGAATTGTTAAACTTAGATGATATTTTTAAAATCAATGCGTTGACAAGGATAAGGGTTTTTGTGATGGGTGAACAGGACTAAAATGCAGCAGGACACTGGAAGTAGAATAGTAGCTGAGATGGAAATCAATGGATTTGCCTGTAGAACACTCAAAATGAGAGTTGGGAGGTGAGCGAGAGCTGGATGAGAATTTTTCAGTTGTTCAGTTTGGGTCAAAGCCAACAATATTCTCTTGCTGAGTAATTGTTGACATTGGCAAGATTTGAAGCTTACACAGTACTGAGGATTGAACAAGAAGCCTGAAGCTGTCTACCAACAGCACAGAGATGAGTCACCTCCTGCTTGTACATGCTTTTGGAGATGAGATTGTAAATAATTTTCTTAATCAATCAGATTGATGAATTGTACAATTAATAATGGAAGGACTGAAAAAGGAGTGAATGGTCTCAGTGGCAAATCAGGTACAAAAAGGGAAATAAGAGGAAGAGAAAAATTGAGTTAGGAAAGAGAAATAAGAAGCAGAAAGAAAAAGTAAAAAACAAACTTAATATTTGTCAATCTCCAACAAAAGTTACAGTAATGAAACTCCATGCTTGCAATAGTTTCGGTGTCAGTTTATTGGAAATAATTAAAATTTAGCAGATTGATAAAAGGATACTATAATTTATAGTAGAGTTTATAAGATTTCACGTTCTGTGATGCATTTGGACCATATCAACTGCATAAGCACAGTAACTTCATGACATTTAATTCATTGTTAAGCAGGAAGGAAGATTTTGTGACGCTAACAGTGGAGCAGCATGAATAGAACAGGAATTGTGGCACTTAACTATCTCCACCACCCCATCCCAAGCTTTTCTGACCAATTATTTACAAATAACGGCAAAAAAAAATTGCATTATCATTATTTTAACAGAATTTATCTGACCCAGTATAAAACTATAGTGGAAGATGGAAGATAAACACATATGCAATAATACATGAAGATAATGAGTGCAGTCATAGACAATGTAGGTAGTTCTGTTTCACTGTGCAGACATTCTCAGAGCTGATGTGACATTTCATGAAAATATAGGTTTAGGCAGGACTAGATTCATAGATTTATGCATCACATACATCATACATTGGCCCATCGAGTTCAGACCAACGTCATGACCACTTAAAGTGCGCTAACCCCAATTCCCTGCACTTGTCCCACATCCTTGAATGTTACGATATTTGAAGTACTCATCCAAATAGATTATAAAGATTGTAAGGCTTCCAGCCTCCACTTCCTTCTCAGGCAGTGCATTCCAGATTCCCACTACCTGCTGAGTGAAAAAGTTTTATTTCCCAAATCTCCTCTGAATCTCCTGCCCCTTAACCTAAAAAAAATGCCCGCTCATGATTGACCCTTCAATCAAAGGGAACAGCTGTTCTCTATTCACCCTGTCCATACTCCTCATAATCTTATACCCCTCAATCATGACCCCCTCAGTCTTCTTTGCTCTAAAGAAAACAATCCAAGCCTATCTAGTCTTTCTGTATAGCTCAATTTCTCCGTCCCAGGCAATATCCTGGTGAACCTCCTCTGTACCCCCTCTAATGCTATCACATCATTCCTGTGGTGAGGTGACCAGAATTGAACACAGTATTTCAGTTGTGGCCAATGTTCTGTACCTCCTTGTTCTTATACTCTATGCCACAACTGACGAAAGCAAGTGTCCCCTATGCCTTCTTAACTATCCTATTCACGTGCTCTGCTGACTTCAGAGATCTGTGAATAATTACCCCAACATCCCTCTGTTCCTCTAAATTACTCAGTGTCCTGTCAATCATTAAATACTCCCTCATCTTGTTTCTTCTTCCAAATCGCATCATGTAGCACTTATCATCTAACACCATCTATCACTGGTCTGCCCATCTGACCAAACCATTTATATCTTCCTGTAACCTACAACCATCTTCTTTGCTATTAACCATGCTACCAGTCTTGGTGTCATCTGCAAATTTTGCCACAATATTTTCATGATCATTTTCTGTATCATTTATGTATATAACAAATAATATGGGTTCCAGTACTGATCCTTTTGATACACTGCTGGACACCGGCCTCCAGTAACTCAAGCAGCCTCCTACCTCTACTCTGGCCTATTACTAAGCCAGTTTCGGATCCATCTTGCCAAGTTTCCATCGATTCCATGTGCTTTAACATTCTCAGTCTGCCATGGGGTACTTTATGAAAAGCTTTGCTAAAATCGTCATCAACTGAATTTCTCTTATCCACACACTTGATCGCATTTTCAAAAACTTCTAACAAATTTGTTAGGCATGACCTCACTCTAACAAAGCCATGCTGACTATCCCTAATTAACCACAACTTTCCAAATGGGTATTCGTTCGCTCCTTCAGAATTTTCTCCAATAGTTTCTCTACCGCTCACCGGTCTATAATTTACTGGTTCATCCCTGCCACCCCTCTTAAAAAGTGGAACCACATTAGCTGTCCTCCAGTCCTCTGGCGCCTCCCCTGAGGCAAGAGAGGAATTAAAAATTTCTGTTAGAGACCCTGCAACTTCTTGCCTTGCCTCCCACAGCAGCCTGTAATGCAATTCATCCAGGACAAGGGATTTGTCTGTTTTTAAGCCCGACAGAGTCTCCAATGCCTCTCCATTTCCTATGTCAAACTGGTGCAAGTTCCTCACAGCTCCTTTTTCTGTATTATGCACTTAAGTTCTTCTTTTCCAGAGTGAAGACCAAAGAGAAGTATTTATTTAATACCCTTCCAATATCCTGCAGCTTCACATAGAGATTGCTCCCTTAGTCTTTAATGAGCCCTACGTGTTCCCTGGTTAACCTCTTCCCTTTAAAGTATTTATAAAACATCTTAGGATTCTCCCTAATCTTCCTCACAAGGCATTTCTCATGCCCTTGTTTTGGTCTTCTAATTGCTTTCTTGAATTCCCTCCTGCACTTCCTGTATTCCTCTGGGGCTGCAGCTGAATTGCTCCCTTTGGACTTGATAAAAGACATACTCTTCTTTTTTATCCAGTCCTAAATTATCAGAGACATCCAAGGCTCTCTGAACTTATTGCTCCTACATTTTCCTCTGAAGGACACATGTTGGACCTGTTCTCTCCCCAGCTCCTTGTAGACGTACTTGCAAGATGCTGTTCCCAGTCTACTGTGGCCAGATCCTGCTTTATTTTAATAAAATCTGCCTTCCCCCAATCCAAAGCTGTATTTTTCAGGCCACCTTTATCCTTGTCCAGAACAAATTTGAACCATACTGTGCTATGGTTGCTATCTCCTAAATGTTCCCCAACTGCCACATTGAACACTTGCCCTGCTTCTTTCCCTGGAACCAGATCCAGCGTCGTGTCATCCATTGCTGTGCTTTCTACGTACTGATACAAAAAACTTCCCTGGATACATTTCAAGAAATCACCCTCTCTAAATCCTTAACACCGTGACCATTCCAATTTATGTTGAGAAAGTTGAAATCGCCAGTATAATTACCCAATTATTACTCTTACACGCCTTTGTGAACTGTTTGCATATTTGCTCCTCTATTTCCCGCTGACTCTTTGGTGGCCTATAATACACTCCCAGTAAAGTAGCTGCATCCTTAGCATTCCTACGTTCCACCCACAAAGCCTTGTTTGAGGACCCTTCTAAGATACTATCTCTCCTTATTGCAGTAATTGACTCCTTAATTAATAGTGTTATACCAAGGCCCTTTTTACACCTTCCTCTGTCTCATCTGAAGACCCTATACCTCGGAATGTTGAGTTGCCAGTTGAGCCCTTCTCTCAACCATGTTTCTGTGATCTCAACAATACCATACTTCCATGTGTCAATCCACGCCACTATCTCATCAGTCTTACCTATTGTGCTCCTACCATTAAAGTAAAGACCATCCAGCCTTGGCTTACTGTCTTGACACTCAACATAGCTGAACTATTTGGCTTAAAAATTGCCATTTTGGTTAATATGATCCAAGGTTTTCCTAGTTTGCAGAAATTATCAAAAATCATTGTCATTACTCCATTGAAATGGCAGCAATTTTGGGAGCTAACATATTTGCAGATAAAATACAAATCCAGAAGTTGCTACCAATGATCCAGAGGGTGAACTGTTGAGGTCCTCACAGAACTCAATCCACAAACCATCAGCGAACTGACAAGAAAATTCAATTTTTACACTGTTAGTCTTGCTATAGCCCTTGAAAATGGTACACCTTATTGAATGAAGGTTTTTCATGGCATACTGATTTCATAACTGGGGCTAAATGCTCACTGACTTGGAAAAGTATGAAATTATTTTTAAAAAACTATAATTTTATATCAGTGAAAATACAAATTTCTTAACTGATTTTAAAAATATACATGCATTAATTTTTAATGTTTTTCTTCTATTAAGAAAAGCATAAGCCTTATTTCACCATTTGAGGATTTCAATTGCAATTGAAGATATTGGGTGCATTTTAGGTCCTGGTTTACTGTCTGTGAAGGTACACCAATGTGAATAGCTGCTTATCCTGATTCTGACATCTGGACCCCTGGAGATTCCATTGACTGGGTGCCAAATTTAAACTAATAACAGGAAAGAGGAGGTTCATACCTACAGATCTTTGTGGTCTGTTGTGTTAAATTCTGTAGCTTTGTTGCTGATTAAAATGTACAGCCTGTTCTGTCTCTGAGAATATAATTGGGTTTTTTTTCTCCAAAACTTCTTCTCAGTAAAAGTTACTACATTAATTTGATTTAACACTACATGGATTCTGCTCAAAAGAACTTGGGTAATCTGTCCAAACTGTTGAAGTACTCTTTTTTTTCCCCTAAGTATTTTGAGGGCAGTACTCTCTGGGAGGAGTGGCAGATATGTGAAATTGCAGATGTTGGCAGTGGGAATACAAATTGGTTCCACTAAACAAACTTTACAGTTAACAAGCTCAAGAGGCATGCATATTCTATTAATCACTTGCCAATTTATAAGAACTTCCTTGTGAATTGATCCAATAATTTTTCATCTGAGGCATCTAGGTTAATCCAACACATCTGTGAACAGACATATAGTCAAATCAGCAGTTGCAACTGGATATTTTAAGTGTCAAGAAACAGTATCTGCCTGTTAAAGGATGGCACAGTGGTTCAGTGGTCAGCACTACTGCATCACAGTGCCAGGGACAAGGGTTCAATTCTATCCTTGGGCAACAGTGTGTGTGGAGTTTGCACATTCTCCCTGTGTCTGCGTGGGTTTTTTCCAAGTGCTTGGATTTCCTCCCACAGTTCAAACATGTGCAGTTTAGATGGACTGGCCATGTTAAATTGCCCATAGTTGTGCATGCTAGGTGGACTAACTGCAGGTAATGCAGGGTTACAGAGATGGCTCTGGGTGAGATGCTCTTTGGAGGGTTGATGTGGACTCAATGTGCCAAATGGCCTGCTTCCATACTGGAGGGATTCTATGAAAGCAGTTTATACAGTTGGCAATTATTGGTAGCCTCAGTGTTATCAATTAGCACCATTCTTCCCTCATACACTGAACAAACATTAAACATTGAATACAAGGAATTTTCATAACTTCAAACAAGAATTTGAAGGCCTGAAAGCTAATTTAAAATCAGAGGATAGATTTTACACATCATTAGTTTCTCAGTTACAGGCTTTGGAATGTCAGCCATGCCATTGCAATTAATTTTCATCGGAATCCACATGCTAAAGTGAAACACTTAAGATGTTGTAAAGTCAGCAGATAATGTCTTGAATCTGCAACACAGAGACTGATAACCTATTGCATTATTGGTTAAGTCTAGTGTCATTTCTCATTTGGACTGAGCCGAGAATTTGAATTAATTTTTTGATGTTTTGCTTCAATTTTAATTTACCAATGTGAAACCCATCAATTTTCAGAGCAAGACAATATAGTTAAGGAATAGTATAAGATCTTGTTACTAAAAATGTTCTGGGCTTTATGTGAAGATGTGTCATCTAAAGTTTTTTTAATATCATTGGCAGTACTTATGCATCTTGAACCTTTTGAAAAGAACGCAACAGCAGCATAAATGATGCATTTTCACATAACATAGGTTGCTTGAATAGAGTCAAGAACTCAGCAATGCTTTCAGTGATAGCTCATATGACCTAGTTTGTGGATGTAAGATATACTGGATTGAACAGAGACAGTCAGATAGAATTTGCCACAGGGCAACAGCCTTTGCCTTTGCTCTCTTTCTCAGAAACTCCTCTAATCAATATTTTTTGATAAATTGTTAATCAAGGCCCATCGAAAATCCTCATTGCTGTACATGGGGAATCCTTAAAAGAGAAGTCTGAATCAACACCCAATCTCTAGAAAAAGAGACGTCAATCAGCCTTAACAGATCCAGGGAGTAACTGAGTAACAATAACTTAAGTAGAAGCTGATTTCAGTCACAGGCCTGCATTTGGAAAATCTGTGATTTTTTAAAAAATTAACTGCTTTTTATAGTACTTTTAAAAAGAATATGTTCTGCATATATATATTTTATATATTTTTTTCCTTGATTGGGGGCGTAGAGTGTGATGTAGTTTGATATATTTGCACAGTTTAAATTTTTTGTTATTTTTTCAGTCTTTGTCTGAATAAGTATTTTGCAGATAAACTAAATACGTATTTGTTAGCTTAAGGAATCTTCCTGACTTATTTTTGATACTGAGTTATGTACAGTCTAATTTATCCAAAATTGACAAGTATTTCCCTTGTAAGTTCACAGTCTGTTGTGGCCAGTAGAAATATGGGGCAAGGAATGGAATCAGTCTACTATTCCTAACTTGGTTGTAGCACTATACACAAATGCAATGTAAAATTGCAGTACCTTTAATGAAATAGAACATCACAAGGTGCTTCAATGGAGCATTATAAAATATAATTTAACACCAAGTCACATAAAGTGGTATAGACAATACAGACTAGCCAAGGGCTTGGTGAAAGTGGTAGGTTTTAAGAAGCACCTTAAAGGAGGAAACTGGGTCAAGAGGCAGAGAGATCCGGGAAGGTTATCAATAATAAATTGATAAAAGTCAAGAATCTCCAAGAAGCCAGAATTAATTGAATGCAATGATCTTGGAGGATTGTGGTTGGAGGAGATATGTGGAAGGATGAGACCATAAAAGCATTTGAAAAAAAAAATGAGAATTTTAAAATCCAGATATTGCTTCTCTGGGAGTGAATATTGATTAGTAAGAATTGGAGTGATATAGTCCAAATAATTTCCTCATAGGAAGCTATTCGGCCCATTCAGTGAAGGATATTTGGCATAAGTTTTTGCTCATCTTAAATTTGCAGAAGGTAGAAGTGAAAGGTCAGTCAGGGGTATCTTGAAGTCGTCAGGAGCAGAGGTAATGAAGGCACAATTACAAATCAAACACCATTCAATCTCCAGTCCCTTAAGGAGCTATTAGGACAAGTGACCTAAGTAGTGATCAATAAGTAGGTTTGAAAGGCGAATTAGAGGCACGTACATGTATCCCAGTATATGACTGTGCATAGCTATTGAGCTTTATAGAGAAATTCGGATTACATTCTCCACACCATACCTGGATGTCGTTTCAGTCGCCAGTGGCTCCGAAGTGGTTAAATGTTTCGTTCTGTTCCCAGCCCGGTCTATCGTTTTTTTTTCATTCAATCACAGTTCCGGAGTTGAATCGACGCCACACGCTCCTGGTCCAAACGTGGCAAAGAGGCGAGATATTAAAGTAACCGGAGAGCAGAGGACTTGGGCGAAGTGTGGCGACACAGGTGATGGATAGGCGCTGGGTGAAAAGAACAGTGAGAGGATCCTGACCAGTCACTCAAGATCCATGTGTTGCCGGAGTGTCTGCAAACCAGGCTACATTCATTTCATAGACTGAGCTTGCTGTCAGCGAATCCCCCTCCCCCGATATGGGATCTTGCGCGATGAATGGGAACAGGATTTTGCCGAAGAATCTGTCCCATGGGGAAGCAGAGAGACTCGCTGACAGGAGACCCCTGGTCATCAGCACCATGGCCAGCGTCCTCATCTTCACCGTCGTGGTCGATATCCTGGGCAATTTACTGGTCATCGTGTCAGTGTTCAGAAACAAGAAACTGCGCAAAGCAGGCAAGTTTGTAACACTCCCCCTCACACCAACCGGTAACTTTGCAAGGAGTGGAGACAGCGGGCTTTCGCCACTCGCAAATCATAGGGAGATCTGACCCCAGTCCCTGCTGCCAAACCGTGTGTCTGTCCATTCAGCTTGAAGTGGAGAGACAAAGGTCAGGATAGAGCAGGGTCGCTGGATCACCAGTTAAACCCCCCTCCCTCTCAGCTTGTTAGTCCTCAGCCATCTTTGTCTTCTTCCTCTCTGATCCCTCCTTTTCCCCAGCAACCCTATACTCCACTCCTTCTGATCGGTCTCTCTCCCCCGTCCTTCCACTTACCACCCTCTCTCACCATCTGTCACAATGCCCCACTCCCTCACCCTTCCCATTCCCCTCTCACATGCTTCCCTAATTTCTCCGTCTCCCAATTCTCTCTCTCCTTCTCTCTTCAATTCACGTCCATTTGCAGATGACACCAAAATTGGCGGTATACTGGATACTGGTTATCTCACAGTACAACAGGATCTTGACTGGATGGGCCAAGGAGTGGCAGAAAGAGTTTAATTTAGATAAATGTGAGGTGTTGCATTTTGATAAGGCAAAACAAGGCAGGACTGATACACTTAATGCTGGAGTCCTGGGGAGTGTTGCCAAGCAAGGAGACATTCATAGTTCCTTAAAGGTGAAGTCATGTGTAGATAGGGTAGCGAGGAAGGAATTTGATACACTTGCCTTTATTGGTCAGCACATTGAGTATAGGAGTTGGGATGTCATGTTGCGGCTGTACAGGATATTGTTTTAGGCTACTTTTGGAATGCTGCATTCAGTTCTGGTCTCCCTGCTATAGGAAAGATGTTGTCAAACTTGAAAGGGTTCAGAAAATATTTACAAGAATGTTGCTGGAGTTGGAGTGTTTGAGCTATAGGGAGAGGCTGAATAGACTGGGGTTATTTTCCATGGAGCATCGGAGGCTGAGGGGCAACCTTACAGAGGTTTATAAAATCACAAGGGACAAAGATAGAGTGAATAGCCAAAGTTTTTATTTTTTCCCAGGGTAGGGGTGTCTAAAACTAGAGCAGGTAAGTTTAAGATGGGAGGGGAAATACTTAAAAGGTACCTAAGGGGCAATATTTTCGTGCAGAGAGTGGTACATGTATGGAATGCATTGCCAGAGAAGGCAGTGGATATAATTACAACATTTATGTGAACAGGAAGGGATTAGAGGGATTTGGTGCAACTGCTGGCAAATGGGACTGGATTAATTTAAGATATCTGGTTGGCATGGATGAGTTGGACAGTAGGGTCTGTTTCTGTGCTGTATACCTCTATGACTCTAAGACTCTTCTGTCTGTCCCCTTGTCTCTCTCTCTCTCTCTCTCTCCCTCTCTCTCTCTCTTTCTCTCTCCCCTTCCTTTTGTTTCTTTTTCCACTATCCTGCCTTCATCCCAACCTCAATCTCCACATCCTTTCTTCGCGCTTCCTCTCTACATTGTCTCTTGGCACATTTTCCCTACCTCCCTCCCACATATGGAACATCTCTCACATCCAACTCCGACTCTGTCTCTGTCTCTCATTTCCTTTCTCTGGCATCTCTCTCCCTTTCTGTTCCTCTTCCTCTCTTCGTCCTACTTTCACTCCTCCCTCACTCTCTTTCTTCTTTAGCCATTTACTCTCCCTCTGTCCCTCCATCTCTCTCACTTTCTTTCCCTCCCTCTATCAGTACCCCACCTACATTCATTGATTCTCCTCCTCAGTCACCCCCTTGTCCTTCTCATCAGTTTCTTTCCTCTCCCTCTTGCCTTTCCTTCTCTCCACTCTCTTTCGTCCTCCATCTCCTCCTGTCCTCTTTAAATAACACTCCCACTATCCTATTTCTTTTTTTGACTATTTTAGTGAAACACGGATGATTATATTCGGCACTGTACTTATTACGGCTTTTAACTGAACTACGTATTGTGAAAATCTGCTCAATAAATCAGAAATTTATGGACTGACACCAGAAGGACAGGCACTGTATCTATCAAATTGCCATGCAAGTCCCCAGTTTTCTAAACTCCATCAGTGTAGGAGAACTGCCTGGCCCCAGTTAATATCTGTATAGTAGGATCTGCTTGTGAAGCACATAAGTCACTTTTCACTGTACGTCGGTACACCTGACCGTAATAAATCAAATCAAATAAATTCAGCTTCACTCTTTTCCACAAGGCTCTAAGAGATTAAAATTTTCAAACAAAAATTAAATTAAGTTTTCAATTTTCAAGCCCATTGAAACATCTCAAGAGTTTGTCACCAAAACCAAAGTGGGAAATATTTATTTTTCAGCAATACCAGACAACCATTAGAACATTAGATAATATATTAAACTCAGGTGAAACTATAGACACAATAACTCACATAACAATAGCTATGTTACATGTACATTATGTTTACATGTTGAGATGAATAGTGAATCTTCAGTAACACATGGAATTTGCCATTTGGTGGAACCAACATTCACTGCTTGCTCAGTTAGCCTCCAATTAGGAATAAAGCCCATTTGTAAACTTTACATAGAAGTTCATGCGACACATTGAACAAGACCATACATGATCTGAAACATGCCACACACTAAACAGATAAAACAATAGGACCTCCATGATTGTAAGCATTTCCAGTCACAAGCAGTGAGACCATCATCTCCTTCACACCTTGGCAACAATAGTTTGTCTGCTGCTGGTGACCTGCGCACACCATTGTCATCATAGCCTATATAGCCACAACAACTGCAATTTATCCTAATCCAAGATGAGGCCTCTATTCATCATTGATAATATTAAATATAATTTTTTTAAAATTTCACTTTTACTGAGAAATAATGTAGGGCTGCTGCTCATTGCTGTAAGCATCTGAAGTTTTGTTGAGTTGAAGGGTGCGCTTCACAACATAGTTTGTGTTAATTTTCAATGTGGTTGCCAGACCATGAGTAAGTTCTTTAGCCCATAAGTAAGGGAGTTTGGGATCAATGATTTTTCTTTCTCAAAGAGGTGTTTGACATTTGATTGCTCTCAAATGAAAACAACATACACACTGCCCAGAAAATGCTTTGGCGTGTATTCCTATGACATACCTCATACATAGGCTCCCTTTTTATCTGGAACCTGCCCCTTCACAGAATATCTGCTTTGACTTGTATCAATAGACAGCTATCCTGATGTGATTGTAACAAATCCTCAGTGCTAGAAACCTTTTATCATTCAGTTGATAAATGACAAGTTTTGAGCAGGTCAGTGCTCAATTTAATTGATAATGCTTTCCCAGTCCTGCTGCATTCTTCTCAACGGTCCTGTGCAAAGCTATAATGTTAAGTTTTCTTTTGTTAATTTTAAGATGAAAACAATGTTTTTGTGTTAAAAATGGATAAAATGGGCATTACTGCAGCACCATACTTAGTCAAAAGCTTACAACTTGTCAAGAGTCACAACTATCACCTCTACCAGTTGATTCAAAGTATTGGTGAGGTCAGGGGCTGAGGTATTATAATATAATGGTATGAATCAACACACTATTGGTGACCTGAACATGTAACCTGTATTGCTTCTGAAACAAAAAAGTGAATTTTATTGTGGTAAAGGTTAAACTCAAGGAAAAAGGCATTCATTCAATCATAGAATCAAAAAATCCTTGCAGAACAGAGGATACCATTTGCTTATTGTGTGTACTGACTCAAAGAAAATGGCTGCAGGTAGGAGTGAGATAGATAGTAACAAGGATTGCCTTAGATTACAGGAGGTTTTAGGGCTGCTCAGACAGGCTGATCAATGGTAATGGAATTCAATCCAGATAAATGTGAAACGATGGACTAGGGCGGGAAAAACAAGCCAAGGGAATACATGATGAATAGTTGGACCCTGGAGAGCATCAAGGATCAGTGGTTTGTATGTCCACTGGCCCCTTAAGGTGGTGGGACATAGATAAAGTGGTTCAGAAGACATATAGAATATTTGCCTTTTATAGCTGCAGCATAGAGTTTAAGAGCAAGGAGGTTATGCTGGAATTGTATTACATTTGCTTAGGCCACAGCTAGAGTATTTTGTGCAGTTCTGCATTCCACATCATAGGTGGGTTGTAATTACACTGGAGAGGCTGCCAGGATGTTGCTTGGTCTTCAAGGAGAACAGTCCTGTCTTCTCCAGTTTTTCTTTGTAAACTAAGTTACTCATTCTTGGAACTATTCTTGTGGACTTTTTCTGTATCCTCTCCAATGTCTTCAAACCCTTCCTAAAGTGTAGTGCCAAATCTGGACACAATCCTCCAGTTGAGGCTGAAATTAATGTTTTACAGTGGTTTAACATAACTTCTTAGCTCTTGTGTAGTAGGAACTAGGTACATGCTTATTTCCATTGCCCACCTTCCATCCAGTGTCACTTACTATGTTTTAGCAGAACCACAACATTGAATGTGGCCCTAGGACAGCACTGGTGGTAGGCTGAAGATGAAGAAGAGGGAGAGAGCTTAGTAGAGGTTTCATTTCCTCTTAGGTTTGCAGTCTGTGCTGAAGCAACGAGGCTCCCTTGATCTTTCAGATTGCCTATAGTTGACAGCATCTCTTCTGGTCCTCAGTGATAGTTCTATTGCAGCAACCATTGGTGGCTTGCAACCAGGTGCTGGTTGTAGCCAGCCCAGTTCTCCCACCTTGTGACAATGAGAAATATACCCCGTCCATTTTTACCAATAATGCGCCCATATCCAGTGAAACTGGATTAGAGTAGAGCTAGGTGCAAAGTTAGATGCAAGTCCCATTCCATTGCTGTTCCATCTCTCGGGTAAGGACCTTGTCCAACGTCTCCACAGTTCACAGACCATGGAAATGTGCACAAGCAATTTGATTATGGAGTGGAAATTACTTTTCAATGACTGATACAGAAAGCGAACCATCCTTGCTAATAATTGCAATCTAGATTTGGTTATGTGTATTGCAATACAAATAATGTATTGGCATATTAATATATTACTCTTCTTTCATGACCAATGGAGATCCTGTAATGAATGAACTGTAATGAACTGAAATGAATAAATATACACAAATTTGACTCTCTAAACCAGATGATACCTGGTAAAGGTATCTTGAGTGACTTTACTGGATTTGAAAACAAAGAAGGGAGATGATGGATGGCTTAATCTTTAAAATTTTAAATTGTTTTAAAATTTATGACAGACTTCAATAGGGTAGATCTAAAGAAAAGATTTTCACTTGGAGAAGAATCAAAAGCTTAGGGTCACAAATATGAAGTAGTCACTCACAAATCCAGTTAAGGAATTCAGGAGAATTTTCTTCACCTTAGAATATGGAACATCTTATGATCGGGAGCAATTGTGGTGACTATCATATGTATTCTGTACTGCTAGGTTTGATGAGGTCAGCTACAATAAGCCTAAGTAGAGCATAAACACTGGAATAAACCATTTGGATGGAAAGTGTATTCCTGTACTATAAGAGATAGCAAGAACTGCAGATGCTGGAGTCAGAGACAACACAGTATGGAACTGGAAGAACACAGCAGGCCAGGCAGCTTCAGAGGAGCAGGAAAGTTGACGTTTCATGTTAGGACCCTTCTTCGGAAATGGGGATGGGGAAGGGAGCTGGGAAATAAATAGACAGAGGAAGGGTGGGGCTAGGGAAGGTACGTGGGATGGCAATAGGTGGATAAAGGCAGGGAGTGGTGGGGATTGGTCAATGGGATGGGAGGGGTAGAGAGGTGGGAAAGAAGATGGGCAGGTTGTGTCAGGTCAAGGAAGCGGGGATGGGAGGGAGAGTTGGACATGGGATGATTAAGAAAGGAGAGAGAGGTAAAGTGGTAGAGAGGTTTACAATAACAATATGCATTTAAGCAGTGCCTTCAATATGGTAAAACATTCCAAAGCACTTCACAAGAGTGTTTTCAAACAAAATTTGACATTAGGTCCTTTAAAGAGATGCTAGAGAAAGAAAAGTAACCAAAGAAGTATGTTTCAAGAGGATTTTAAAGGAGGAAAGAGAGGCAGAAAGCGTTACTGAGGGAATTCCAAAGTCAATTGGCCTGGCATCTGAAGGTCAATGTTGGACCAATTAAAAATCAGGAAATCAAAGACCCCAATATAGCTTCTAAGCAAATAAAGATTATATTCTGATTTTTAGAATGAACTTTTTATCAGGATTTTTAGTTGTGTTCTGCAAACAGATGCTTTTTGCATAAGTTTTTTCTAGCCAACAGTAAGGAAATCTTTACCCATGTAGCCTAACCAGATAGGATCCTTGGAGCGAGTTGTACTCATCATAGCTAGCATTCAGCCAACTATACAAGCTAGCTTTAAAATGATACTGATGAATTGGTTAAGAAATGACTAAATATTCTTTCTTTTGTTCTATTCTTTGTTTTATTTTTATTTCCTAAGAGTAATTTTGCAGAGGTTTAACTGTGGTCCAAATCCAATGAGGCACTTGAAATTAGCATTTTTAAACATTGCATGAGGATTTGAGTAACGAGTGGTGAAGTCTTTTTTCAATTGTGCAGAAGCTTGGTTAGACCACTGTATGCAGTTTTTGGTTCCTTATCTCAGATATTATTAGAAAGAGTGCAACGAACGTTCCCTAGACTGGTTCCCAGAGAGTGGAACTGTCCTACGAAGAGAGACAGGGCAAACTGTCTGCATTCTCTTTTGAAGAATTAGAGATGATCTCATTGAAACTTACAATACACGTAAAGGGGTAGGTAGGGTAAGTGCAGGGAAGAAATTTTCTTTGGTTGGGGAGTTTAGAATCAGAGGGCATAATTTAAAAATAAGGGGGATGCTGGTAAGGTCCAAAGTGAGGAGAAATTATTTCACTCAAAGTGTTGTCAACCTTTGTAATTCTCTGCCACAGTGAGCTGTAGAGGCTAAGTCTTTGAATATGTTTACCAATGGTACACTGGGTTATATGGATAAAGCGGGCAAGAGGTTGACATAGACAGATTTTCAAGCATTGTAGGGAAAAGATAGGAAAATTGTCCCACTGGATTTAGTTTTTTTGGGGCTACACTGCTTGCAATGGCAATGTTGGCTATCTGGTCCTACTGACTTTGCAAAGTTTACTTAGAGAATTTCCTCACCCCATGTAGCATGGTATCCTTTTTGTAGATTAGCTACTCTTCCCCAGCCTCTTCCAGCATTTTGTGTAGCCAGAAAATACTCCCACATTAGGAGATGTGGGCTAACTTCAAGGATGTGAGTCTTATGTGAATTTCTGTCCTCTGCTGAGGCTTGCTGCAACTCAACTGTTTCCTCAGCCCTGACTGTGCATTACTATCAAGTAAATCAGCAGGTAGCACAAATTTGGTTACTGCTTATATCAAGTGGTTATGGGTCAACCAATGTCAGAAACACTGACTGATAGGTTACATCTTCAGGATTTCCCAACTGATCTGTGCATGCCCAATCTCCTGAAATTAGGGTCAGTTTCAGAGTAACGGCACCAAACGTCAACAGTTCATTGTCAACACACCTCCCAACAAAATCTGATTGACTGTGGCAGCTGGAGCTTAATCCTTCAGATAACTGAACACTTATCCATCTTTACTTACTCTTTGAGTATTTTTCAGATGTGGTTACCAAGTGAAGAGGCTGGTTCTTTATAGTTAAAGAAAGATTTATGACTCTAAGAGAGACTATCTATAACTGTGCTGATCCAATCTTGTCAGTACTGAAAACAGCTGATCATTCTAGCTTGATATCTGTTCCATCTATAATTGATGATATGGTTATTAGTAACGTACTTCAAATACAGCTTTAGCAGGATGTAGAGTGTAGTGTCATCAAAAATAAAGACAGCACAAGTTTGTATGCTTTCCTGCTTTCTTCACACAGCTAAGTAGCTCCCTGTTCAACACTTAGTCCTAAAATGATGGGCCTTCATGCGAATTGGAAAATAACACAAAATGTGATATCCCCTGTGAAGTGAAAATTTCCAGAACCTTGATGCTTTGGGTCAAAATCCTACAACTCCTTACCCAACAGCACAGGAGATATCCCTACACCACTTGGGCTACAGTATTTATAGATGGCCCCTTGCAAACGACTTTTTTAACCTCCTGGTTTATGTGTTATTTTTGACCAATAAGACAGGAAAACATTTGGTCCATTGTGTTTGCTATATTCCATATTAGTTAATAGCAGTCTCTTACCTTTTAATCGCAGTTCCTTCCCCTATTGTACCACAGAATCTGTTGCTTTGGTAGCTATGACCTCTAAGATCATTATATTTTATATTCTTATGTACTTTGGGGTTGGCATGGTGGCTCAGTGATTAGCACCACTGCCTCACAGCACCAGGGACCCTGGTTCAATCCCAACCTCAGGTGACTGTCTATGTAGAATTTGCACATTCTTCCTGTATCTGCATGGGTTTCCTCCAGGTGGTCCAGTTTCCTCCGACAGTCCAAAGATGTGTAGGCTAAGTGGATTGGTCATGCTAAATTGCCTGTAGTTTTCAGGGACATGTAGGTTAGGGTGAGTTTTAGGGGGATGAGCCTTGGTGGGATGCCCTGAGGGTTAGTGTGGACTTGTTGGGCTGAACAGTCTGCTTCTATACTGCAGAGAATCTATGAAGTTTGTGAAGACATTTTCCCTGCAGTTGCTTTCAATTCTAAATTTAGAAGAATGTCCCCTTTTCTTTTAATATAGTGCTGAAAATGAAATGAGTCATTCCCTATCTCTGTTGATTTCATTTCATTATTTTAAATACCTCAATCAGATAACGCAGCACCTTCTCAACTTTGGGGGCGACAATTTAAATTATCCAATGTACCCTACAAGAAACATTCATTAAACTCTTCCCTTTTTATTGAATCATTACAAGTTTCAAGATTTTCAATTGCATTCAAACGTCATCAGTTACCATCCAGGCTTACAATGCAGTATTAAGCAATATAGTTCAGAAACTAGCTGTAGTGAAAATGCAGTTCAATTATTCTGTTGCACAGAGGAAGAACCTGTCATCCCTCTCGAGTTTGTTTAGGACTTTTTGTCCTGTCTTTAAGCTTTATCTGAAGCATTCAATTAACCGTTTGTTTGTGCAGAGCTATGGATTGTTCGCTGGCTTTACTGCAACTACATACAGTATTAAATAGCAGTAAATGGATTTATTTGTTTAATAAGGCAAGGCTTTGTCAAGATTTCTGCATATCTGAGACCAGATCTATTGCAAGGAGCCTGTGCATCTGTTCAAATAAGTCAAATACTCTTAGGTATGTGGGCAAGTCATTTATGAAAAAGGTATTCCTCTCTAAATGCGTGTGCTCACTTTTTCTTCAGGTCTACTGAGCATTCAGGTGTAGGCATTGGTTAAAGGCAAGTGGAGTGCATACATTCATGCAGGTTAATGAAACCATTCATGTGTACATGACGGCATTGTGTGGAATTTAATCTCCCTGAAAGCTGGATGGGAGATGGGAGGGCCGTATAATTAGGTGGGAAGAATCAGGGTGGAGAACCCATTGCCTTCCACAGCACGTACACCTCCCCTCCACGACTAGGACATTTAATTTTAGCCCATTCTTTGCAAAAAGTGAGATATATTATCTGGTCATTGCCTTTTTTTTTCTGAATTGCTACACAAATCAATGGTGGCTTCTCTACCATATGCCAACTTTGTTATCCTCAAGTTGTCTGTTCATTTTTACCGATGATGTGGACAGATTAAACAGTATATAGCATTGCACCTATGAATTACAAACCAACCATACTCATTACTAATGAATTGTCAAATGCAAACGAAAGGTGGCAGCAGAGGTCATGGGAGACGGTGCCAGTCTGCTATGCTAAGCTAACTCCAAGTCAATAATTGCAATCATTATTTTAATGCACAGCTTCTCAGACATCTCAATTGAATCAGACCAGTGGATGTTTTTACAATAACATCATATTAAAACTACTCAGCACCCTCAGCCATCTGGTCAAAGTTAAACAAAATATTAACTTGCATTCTGCAGTAGCTTTAACTTAGGAAACCCAGCATAAACTCTAACGTTGTTGTTGACTTATTTCAACGGAACTGAAACCTAATCTAGGTTTTCTCTTTCATTTACTAAAAACTTGCAGTACATTTCTAACATTTTCTAATTTTATTATACATTTGCTCTAATTCAAATTGCGCTACCTGCTGTGGTGGGATTCAAGCTCATATCCCAAAGCATTAAACTGAGTCTCTGGATTACTCGTCCAGTGACACTACACCACCACTTCCCACCTGTTGAATAGAATCTGGTTCTGTCGATCTTTAGCCTCTATCCGATCTGATTCCTTTCACTGAGCATACTATCAACCAAACAGCCTTACTCAAAACCTACAGTTTCCTCCAAGCTGTGACCAAAGTCTGAAGTAAGCTATTTAACTATAGTTTCCTCTCCTTCATCTGTCAGTGTCTCACGCTGTATATCAATTACTCTGAACTGAAAACATTTGAGGTAGAGACATCTACTGCTGATGTGTTTGCTCCTAATCTCTCAGAAGCTTTGAATTCTGACACCTTTAGAAGTGTGGTGCAAGGTTAAGTGATTTTTAAACATCACCCTTTGTGGGTGATGCTGAGGTAACATCAGTCTAACAGCAGGCAGAATTTCCCGAGAGAATTTCCTTAGACACATGCTTTTGAGATGAAATGGGAGCTAGAGTTATGAACAGAAGGATGGCTAATTGGGGTACTGTTGCAAATTCAAAGCCTTTCCTAGGCAGTTTCTCACACATTCCAATCCCAGGAATGCTGGGACTGATGTATGAAAGGATATTGGATCAATTACGACAATACTCACTGGAGTTTAGAAGAAAGAGGGCTGTGTCCCAGAAACCTATAAAATTCTAACAGGACTAGAAAGGGTCACTACAGGAAGGATGTTCCTGATGACCAAGGAGTCCAGAAGCAGGGGTCACAGTCTAATACTGGTTAATCCCATTTAGGAGGAGTAATTTTTTCATCTAGAGTGTGGTGAGGCTGTGGAATTCTCTGCCACAGAAAACAGTTGAGGCCAAAATACTGAATGTTTTCAAGATAGAGTTAGATGTAGTACTTAGAGCTGCAGGGATCAAAGGGTATGGGGAGAAAGGGGAGCAAGGTATGGAGTTGGAGCAATCTCAAAGGGCCAAATAGTTTACCCTTGCTCAAATTTTCCATTTGTTGTGTGGTACATGGAGATTCAGCGATAAAATAAATTCATGGAAAGTTTTTGGCACTATGTCTTATTGCTTATGATAAGTACAACACTGCACGGATTGAAATTGAAGCTCCACAGAATCCTCATAGGATGCAGAATTCAAGGCTGGTAGTTTTTTGGCTGACTTGCAAGATTGGTCAATAAGGCACCTGATTGACTGAGTAATTTGATTTATCACTGTAGTTCACTGATACAAAGAAAATGTCCAATGATCATTTAGATTCCTGAGCTTCTAAAGGCTTGTCAAAATACTTTAGGTAGCAATTTATGGGACACCAGACTCCAGATACCTAATGTCAATGACCACTGCTTTCGTAGAGACAATATTTGATTTGTTCATTTAAAATTTTGTCAGAAAAATAATATGATTTGCCTCCCAAATCCATGCTGTAGTTCAGGAAATTAGAATCCATTCAGCCCAATAAAATCTATCATAAAGAATGTCAGAGGAGAATTGCTCTTAGGGCAAATACTTTTCGCAAACAAGGGCCACCTGCATGAATTCTCTAAGCGGTATGCAAGCAAAAAGGTGAAATGAGTTTTCCATCAGTGAAAATACTGGCTCCCCTGTAGATCAAACAAATAAATGTGTCTAGATGCAAGTCACAGGTAGACCATTGATCTCCTGCAGTAACATCAATGGAATATTAGTAAACACTGGAGAAATGGCCATTTATCTTCTGTCAAGTGAAAGCATGGATCAAAACCAATGGAAATTGTAGGTAAGTTTTAGAATGGATATTAAGCCCAATAAATCCATGCCTTTATAATAGAAGCCTTTTGTGTACAAGTTTTTGCTCCATTTCCACTGAAGATAGTATCTGGCTGAGCTTCTTTTCCATAGGTTCCACTACTTTGGCCAATCTGCATGCATTGTCTAAGTGGTGTGATTAGTAAGCTAATTTTGACTTGGGATCATTTGTGATGGTGCTTGATCCTGTCTTCAAACATTGTCGTTGTCAAACATATGAACTGTTACCAGCAAAAGTAAAGAACAACAAAATATTTTTCTGACGTTAATGTTTTACAAGTTTTATCCCACCGCAAACCATTTGACTTTGATTACAGAAGCAAATCCCAATCTTTCCACCTGGCTTGTCTCTTGTTGTGTAAATGGCAGTGTGTACCAACTTTTCTTTTAGAAGGCAGTCAAATAGCATGTTAATTGCAAAACAATAATGTGACACCATCAATGGGTGAACATTTGCCAATTCACCCAGATCTGATTTGCCAATCTTTCCAAAGAACAAGACTGAAACTTGTTGAACAGCAATTCACACGTTCACAAAATCCCTCATTTCAAAATGCATGGAGGTCGGAAGGGGTAGTGCTGAATTTCATTTCTTCCATGCTGCAGTTATAAATATAGGGGAAATACAATAGTGGAGCAGGTGACGTCATGAGCAAATTTGTTCCTTTCCCATAAAACCTGCCCACCTGTTGTATGCGGTGTTAGTCACATCTGTTTGTGATATGCATAGCGACTATCAGAATCAATCCCTTAGGACAGGAGAGATGGCTCCTTTATTGAATACTGTGAAATGGGCTCTCCTCAAGTTGTGTACTGTTAAATCCTTCCTGTAGAGGTTCCACCATTGCTTCTGATTGATTCTCAAAGAGTTAGAGCACATGCCCAACCACCCTGCTCTTCCTCACATCCATCTAAACACTAGAAGTACTCAGGAGAAGATACAGAATTCCCTATTAGGGGCTAACATCATGCCTCTTCTAGGTGCCACCAGTGAGCCAGGAGACTAGGAAGTAGTCAACAGAATGATCATGTGGCTGAGCTGACCCTCGACGCCCAGCAGTTGGCTCCTGACACGGATCTGTTGTTGGTGTCATCCCTGGCGGATGTATCTGAGCATCCGGGTCTTACTGTTCACATTGAACTGGCATGGTACTCTGCAGGGGGCTTATAGGGGGATTTGCTGGCAATTCCAGTCACAAGGCTGCTCTTAGTATGTTTAACCATGTAACTTCTAGAAAAGACCACTCACTGTGTCTCTACACTGTAGTTCATGCTTATTCTACTTACATTTTCCTCCCATCGCCTACTGAAGGAACAAACTGTTGTGTAGTCTAGTTGGACAGGAACCCATAACTTTCAGATAGATTGCCCAATTTCAGAGCAGGTGTACAAGAGGAAAGCAGCCACGCTGGGACTGAAAGCCAGCATTGTTGGAAGTAATACTGCCACCAGATGAGCACTAATTGAAATTGGGCTTTAGGAGACCAAATGATTGATGAATTATTTTAGCATCTCTCTTCTCGACATGCTGCATGTTTAGCAAATTCTAATGCAACGATTGCAATTAAAAGCAATGCTGTTTACTGCTGAACTAACCAATTGTGCTCTTTTATAGGAAATGCCTTTGTGGTGAGCCTTGCTGTCGCTGACCTTGTCGTAGCAATCTATCCTTATCCTCTCATACTCATAGCAATATTCCACAATGGATGGGTTCTTGGCTACATCCACTGTCAAATTAGTGGATTCCTCATGGGGCTAAGCGTTATTGGTTCCATTTTTAACATCACCAGCATTGCAATCAACAGATACTGTTACATCTGTCATGGTCCGAAGTATGACAAAATCTTCAGCAAAAGGAGCACATTATGCTTTGTGGTACTGGTTTGGGTGTTGACTTGTGTAGCAATCATTCCCAATCTCTTCATGGAATCTCTTCAGTATGATCCTCGCATATACTCCTGCACGTTTGTTCAGTCAGTCAGTTCTTTCTACACGATCATCGTAGTGGTCATTCATTTCATTCTGCCAATCATCATTGTCTCATATTGCTACCTGCGTATCTGGATCTTTGTCATTCAAGTTAGGAGAAGAGTTAAGCCAGACAATCGATCCAAAACAAATCCCCATGACTTCAGGAACTTCCTGACCATGTTTGTTGTGTTTGTACTCTTCGCTGTTTGTTGGGCACCGTTGAACTTTATTGGACTGGCAGTAGCAGTTAATCCACATTTGGCCAGCCTGATACCAGAGCAGCTCTTCACTGCCAGCTATTTTATGGCATATTTCAACAGCTGCCTAAATGCCATAGTGTATGGTGTTTTAAACCACAATTTCCGAAGGGAATATAAACAAATTATAGTGAAAATTACCAAGCTCCCCTGTTAGGATAACATGTTCTTCTAAAGTCTACAACATGTCACACATCTGTCGGACACTAGAAACTTGCAGATATTTGATCCAAGTGTGGTAATCAACAGTAAGATTGAATGTTCATTGCTTCTAAAAGGAATGGCATAAATAAACTATACAGTTGTCACATGTGCTTGAGTTTTATTTTGCTTGTTTTAGCTTTGGTTGAAATTTAAGTTTTCAAGAAAACTCAGCATAGTATTATTGAAAAATGCAGCAAAATACAGAAAGAAAACAGTCTAACACCATCAAAAAGACCACAGAAGCCCTGCGTTCATCAGGGAAATGTGAAAAACACAAACTCATGCCAGACGATGGTGGGAGAGAATATATGACGGACTGGAATGAAGGAGCAAGTAAACTTTTTACTTAGCACTAAACCATAACAGTGATGGCAGTGTACAAAATATTGAATGCGTCAACACCTCAACTTGACAATTCATTAAACAGACAACTGTAACAGAATTGAATATGATAAAGCATCACCTTTGTAAAAATGTATTTTATTTCAGGTTTCAAACTTTGTTGTGACAGTATTAAACATTGGCGATGCATTGAGGGGAGTAATTTTAACGCTTGACAGTTGTAAAGTGGTCAATATTGGATACACCATGCATTATACATCTTTCCCCAGCTTCCTTCACTGGGGTTTTATAGCAGGCACCCAATGCAATTTGATACTATGCCCACTTTTCACAATTGGCAACATTTAAAATTAATCCCAATGTGTTCTAAATTGAATTATGTTACGCTCCTGCATGTTTTTAAACCAAAGAATAAAGTTTGACAAACTGAGGTCATGAATACAGTTTTCTTTTAATATCTCATTAATAAAAGCTATTTATTGATCTGTTAGTTAGGAAGACTCCAGATTGCTATTTTGTCTCTTGGCCAGTGATTTGAACAGGAAGGTAATGGGAAGTAGGTACTTTTGTTTTTTATTCATTTGTGGGACTTCAGCGTCAATGGCTGGCCAGCATTTCTTGCCCATCTCTAGTTGCCCTTGAGAAGGTGGCGGTGAGATGCCTTCTTGAACCACTGCAGTCCACCAGCTGCGGGTTGACCCACAATGCCATTAGGGAGGGAATTCCAGGATTTTGACCCAGCAACAGCGAAGGAACGGTGATATATTTCCAAGTCAGGATGGTGAGCAGCTTGGAGGGGAACTTGAAGGTGGTGATGTTCCCATCTATCTGCTACCCTTATCCTTCTGGATGGAAGTGGCCGTGGAGGGTGATGTCTGAGGATTTTTGGTGAATTTCTGCAGTGCATCTTGTAGATAGTACACACTGCTGCTCCTAAACGTTGATGGTGGAGGGCGCGAATGCTCGTGGATGTAGTGTCAATCAAGTGGGCTGCTTTGTCCTGGATGGTGTCAAGCTTCTTGCAGGTTTTTGGGCTGCACTCATGGAGGCAAGTAGGGACGATTCCATGACACTCCTGACTTGTGCCTTGTAGATGGTGGACAGGCTTTGAGGATTCAGGAGTTGAGTTACTCGCTGCAGTATTCCTAGCTCCTGGCTTACTCTTATACCCACTGTGTTTATGTGTTGAGTCCAGTTGAGTTTTGTGCCAATGATAATCCCAAGGATGTTGGTAGTGGGGAATTCAGTAATTGTAACACTGTTGAATGCCAAGGGGCAGAGGTTAGATTGTTTCTTATTCATGATGGTCATAGCTTGGCATTCCTGTGGCCCGAATGTTGCTTGTCACTTGTCAGCTCAAGCCTGGATATTGTCCAGATCTTGTTGCATTTGAACATGGACTGCTTCGGTACCTAAGGAGTCGTGAATAGTGCTGAACATTGTACAAGCATCAGCAAATATCCCCACTTCTGACCTTATGATGGAGGGAAGGCCATTGATGAAACAGCCGAAGGTGATTGGGCCCAGGCCTCTAACCTGAGATACTCCTGCAGAAATGTCCTAGAGCTGAGATGATTGACCTCCAACAACCACGTCCATCCTTCTACGTGTCAGGTATGACTCCAACCGCTGGAGAGTTTACCCCTTGATACTCATTGATTCCAGTTTTGCCAGGGCTCCTTGATGCAACACCCTGTTGAATACAGCATTGATGTAAAGAGCTGTCACTCTCACCTTACCTCTGGAATTCAGCTCTTTTGTCCATGTTCAAACAAAGGCTGTAATGGGGTCAGGAGCTTAGTGGCCCTGGCAGTCTCCACAAGAACTATGCGATGATTGCTTTTACCGATACTGATATGGACTTGATTGGCAACTGCAGCTGGCAGATTGGGAAGGGTGAGGTCAAGTATGTTTTTCCCTCTCATTGGTTCCCTCACCACCTGCCACAGACCCAGTCTAGCAGCTATGTCCTGTAGGACCCGACCAGCTCGATCAGTAGCACTGCTGCAGAGGCACTCCTGGTGGCAGACATTGAAATCCCCCACCCAGCGTACATTTTGTGCCCTTGCCCTCCACAGTGCTTCCTCCAAGTGTTGTTCAACATGGAGGAGTACTGATTCATCAGCTGAGGGAGGACAGTATGCAGTAAGCAGCAGGAGGTTTCCTTCCCCACGTTTAACCTGAATCCATGGAGCTTAGAGTCAATGTTGAGGACTCCCAGATCAACTCCTTCCTGACTGTATACCACTGTGTCACCACCTCCGCTGGGTCTGTTCTGCCAGTGTGACAGGACATATCCAGGAGGGGTGATGGTGGTGTCTGGGACATCTGGGATGGTATGATTCCACGAGTATGTCTATGTCAGGCTGTTGCTTAACTAGTTTGTGAGACAGCTGGCACTAGCCCCTGGATGTTAGCAAGGAGGACTTCGCATGGTCGACAGGGCTGTTCCTGTCATTGTCTTTTCCAATGCCTAAGTCAATGATCCGTCCAGTTTCATTTTTTTGAGACTTTGTTGCGATTGATACAATTGAATGGCTTGCTAGGCCATTTCAGAGGGCAATTGAGGCTGAACCACATTGCTGTGGGTCTAGATTTACATGTAGACCAGGCCAGGTAAGGATGGCAGATTTCCTTGCCTAAAGGGCATTTGTGAACCAGATGGGTTTTCCAACTACCGATAATGGTTTCATGGTGATCAGTCGATTCTTAATTCCAGGTTTTTTTTATTGAATTCAAATTCCACCGTCTGTCGTGGTGGGATTCGAATCCGGGTCCCCAGAACATTAGCTGAGTTTCTGTATTAATAGTCTAGCAATAATACCCTGGTACAAGGGGAGTACAGGTTTTCCACTTTAGAAGAAATATCAGTTCATGAAAATGAAAAACAAATACTTACTACCTTGAGAGATAGAAAGAACTGCAGGTGCTGGAGTCAGAAATAACACAGAGTGGAGCTGGAAGAACACAGCAGGCCAGGCAACATCAAAGGAGCAAAAAGTTGATGTTTCGGGTCAGGACCCTTCTTCAGAGATGGGGAGGGGGAAGGGGGCTCAGAACTAAATAGAGAGACAAGGGAATGAGGGTTGGGAAGGTAGGTGGGATGGTCATAGGTGAGTGCTGTTAGGCAGTGGTGGGGATTGGTCAGTGGGATGGGAAGGGCAGATAGGTAGGAGAGAAGTTGGACAGGTTGTGTCAGGTCAGGGAGGCGGGGATGAGAGGGAGGGTTGGACATGGGATGAGGCTGAGGGAGGGGGAGATTTTGAATCTGGTGAATTCCATCTTTAGGGCATCAGGCTGTAGGCTCCCAAGGCAGAATATGAGGTGCTGCTCCCCCAGTTTGTGGGTGGCGTCATTGTGACACTGGAGGAGGGTCAGGATGGACATGTCACCAAGGGAGTGGGAGGGGGAGGTAAAACGGTTTGCGACTGGAAGGTGTCATCGTTTGTTGCATACAGAGTGCAGATGCTCCGCATAACTGTCTCCGAGTCTCCGCTTGATCTCACCGATGTAGAGGAGGCCACATCGGAAGCAATGGATGCAGTAGACCAAGTTGACAGATGTGCAGATGAACGCCTGTCTGATATGAAAGGTTTGTTTTGTGCCTTGAATGGAGGTGAGGGGGGAAGGCGTAGCTGCAGGTATTACACTTCCTGCGGTTGCAGGGTAAGGTGCCGGATGTGGTGGGGTTATTGGGGAATGTGGAGCGGATGAGGGAGTCACAGAGAGAGCGGTCCCTACGAAAGGCAGATAGGGGTGCAGAGGGAAATATTTCTTTAGTTTTGGGGTCGGATTGTAGGTGGCGGAAGTGATGGAGAATGATACGTTGGATGCGGAGGTTGGTGGGGTGATATGTGAGGACAAGGGGGATTCTGTCTTTACTTTTGTTGGGGGAACGGAATGTGAGGGCAGAAGTTTGAGAAATGCAAGAGGCGGAGACAGGGAGTTCCAGGAAGGAGAGGGAGGTATCAGAGATGGTCCGGGTGAATTTGAGGTCGGGGTAAAAGGTGTTAGTAAAGTTGATGTACTTTGCGAACTTGAATTTGTTTTCTGCATCACACTTCTGAAAAGGAAATGCCTTGGCTTTCTCTCCATTAAATGGATTAACTGAGCCAAAAGTGAAAACAAAATTATAAACTTCATTAAAAAAAACTTGGGAGAGAATGTGGAACCGGGGGAACACACAATTTAAACAAGAAACTAAAACAGAAATTGTTGGAAAAGCTCAGCAGGTCTGGCAGCATCTGTGAAAAGAAATTAGAGTTAATGTTTCGGATCCAGTGACCCCTCCTCAGAATTCTGATTTCTCTTCACAGATGCTGTCAAACCTGCTGAGCTTTTCCAGCAACTTCTGTTTTTTTGTTCTGATTTATACAGCATCCACACTTAATTTACACTTAATTTAAAAGATCCTTGAAAACATCCATGTTGCTAGGAACACATTGCTGGGCATTTACCTTGTTTTGAGGAATAAACACTCCGGTGAATATGTACACAACATCCCATTCTCCACTGACAACTTGTACTCATTCTACCCTCGATTTATAAAATTCCATTCATACTACCACTAAGTCGGGAGGCATGGCGGCTCAGTGGTTAGCACTGCTGCCTCACAGCTCCAGGAACCCTGGGTTCAATTCCTCCCTTGGGTGACTGTCTGTGTGAAGCTTGCATTTTCTCCCTGTGTCTGTTGTGGGTTTCCTCCAGGTACTCAGGTTTCCTCCCACAGCCCAAAGATGTGCAGGCTAGGTGGATTGGCCATGCTAAATTGCCCATAGTGTTCAGGGATGGGTCTGGGTGGGATGGTCTGAGGGTCAGTGTGGACTTGTTGGGCCAAAGGGACTGTTTCCACACTGTAGGAATTCTATGATAATATATCAAGGCTAAATACTAATGACATCCATCAGAACAGCAACATGGATCCCACAAACTAAATTTAACATTTCTACAATCTCTTATGAATATCCTATTACCATGGTTATATTGCCCCTCCATGCACACATGCACTCATAGACTGTTGCCATCATTTGTTACGATAAAAAGTGACCTGATTAATGTCTTCCAAGCCATCAAAGACATGAGGGATTGATTTCCACATTTTCTTTCAGTTCCTTAATTTTAAGAAAATATCCTTGCTTTAGGGCCACCTACACAATGATGGCCATGCGTGGTAGAATTGTTTTTATTCGTCTTGTGCTGAAGCTATAGACAGGCCAGTAAAGGAAATGTGAGCCCTGGTTCCCAATTCTTCTACTTCCTAACTGCCAGGAGTATTTTTGAGGATCAATTTTATATTAATTTTAATCTGTTCAATAGCATTTTTCAGTTGCAGTCCTTGTTTACAAACATCCCAGCCATTAAAATGAAAAGTTACCAGCACATTTCACAAACAGCGCAAAAACTGGGTATATCATTGCATTCTTCACACCAGACAATGGATTCCCACCTACTCATCTGTACAATCTTATGCAGTTATGCAAATATTCTCAATTTCAGCAAGGTCTTTACAACAATGTTGGAGATTGAAGCACTGAAGCTCTTGAAATTCTGCACCTCATTTCCACTTGGCCTACTTTCAAATAGAAATACGAAGAGGACCAGAGGGTTACTGCAAGCTCAGATTCTCAAGATGGCGTGTGGTCATTTTTTATTGGCAGGATTGCAGTTATCCTTGTCCATGAAATGTAGATTTTGATTAGAACAGTATAGGCCAACTTCCAGCTATAACAGAACTGTACCAGATAATGAGCAACAATTAAACCATTGTTTGGATGCAAATTACTTACAATTCCCTAAACCGTGCATCTGCATTAAGTTAATAATTTCACTTGGATATTGCATGAGTGAGATTCTTTCACAAAGAATGTTAAATTAATATGTCCTTGAGTCATATTATCCCATTTATTCATCATTAAATCTCTGAAAAGACTTTAGGATCAACATCTGTTGATTTTATTAACCTCATCCTACCCCATATGGACCTCAAAATAGTATCAAACAATCTCCTTAAAACTTCAGATAAATGTCCATTTTGAATGTTGTTGAGTTAATCTGATATTGGGAATCATAAAAACAAACACAAATTCTTCTTAGAAGGATAAACTTCCTCGCATTTCAAAAAACACAAACTGAGGCATCGTTAATCACTGTCAACTGGTGTTGCACATCTGCTGCAAACTTTTAAGTTTAAAAAGTGCCAACAAATAAATATCAAGCTGTTACTTCCACAATTTTTACGCCATTGAAATCTCAACAAAGATCCTGACAGAAGTCAATTTGGATCATGCTCGCAACCGTTATATCCCAACCCCACCCTCCAGTCCAACAACATTTCTTTTTTCTGGCCACAAATGCTAGATCCAGGACAATTAAACAGATCAACTCAAATCATTGACTTATTAGCATTGTTCAGAAATTCAAGAATGCTAATTACTTATGAGGTAATCTTATGCCCAGAGGTGGAGAACACAGCACAGTTTTCAACAAATAGAATTTCTTTGGCCTGTTTTCCACAATTTAATACTTCAAGCAACTTCAATAATTTCAGTGCAATCCAGATCAATATTTGATTGACCAATCACATTATAGCTTGAAAAAGGGAATGCTGCCAAAGACAGCGACACTGTAAAATGCATACTTAAAAAAAAATTACTTAAAAGAGGACTTTCAAAATTACTGAAAAAGACAGAGCATAACTGATGGGTCAGCTTTCACAGTGAAATAAACACTTTCAGAATTCTAACACAAAGTATCAAAGGTGAAACAGCTTGTGGGTTTGTGAACAATCTTTGAAACTTTCCTCTGGATTATGGGAGAAATGTAGAGTTGAGAGTGAAGGAAATGCTAAAGTTCCAGTCAGAAGTCCCAGTTCTTTCTTATTTTGTACTTCCTCTGGAACTACTATAATTGTTTCTCTCAGTATTTCTCACAGTCATGTCCCATTCCCAAATAGTCCGGGCTTGCAAATCCCAGCTGTAACCTAAAGGTTTCCTCAGTTCTCAAAGAACAATCTTAAATTGCAATGAATATGCACAATTACATTCACACTTCCATACTTCCATGTAACTTAGAAATATTAGATGGGACTTTACCAAGGTAGAAGGCCCAAAAAATTGCAAGGACTCAAGTTGAATTGGCTGTTCAATGTCATCCCATTACTGATTAATCTTATCAGATTCACATACATGCAAGGAACCCTAAACTCCTTTCTGCTGCCACCTTTGGGCCCCACATCTACTGCTGTCATCAGCTGGAGTGAATCAACTCACTTACTTTTGCTTCAAGGAACCATCGTATGGAAGTCTGTGCACAACTCTGCGTCCACTTCTACCATGCCCCATTTGTTCCAAGGAGTGTCGCCACTTTTACGTTGAAAAAGGCCATACACATGCCAGATATATGGAACCAATCATGCCATTGGTGAATAGTTCCATCGTATGTCCATGGGACTTCACTGCCACCTCCAGAAGGGAAAAACAGTAAAACTGAGGAATGAAGAATAGCGATCAAAGTTGTCTTGTATACTTCAAAAGAGAGTTTCTATATGCTGTTTCAAACACCAAAACCATTCATTCACAGGATGTGCCCAAGCCTAACTATTTAGAGGACAGTTAAGGGTCAATCACATTGACATGTGTTTTGGAGTCACATGTAGTCTTGGAGTAAGATAATCTCATGCTCAGATCTAGAGATACGCAACAGAGTTTTTAACAATCAGAATTTCTTTGGCCTGTTTCCATAATTTAATATTCATTCAACCTCAATAATTTGGTAGATTTCACTCCATATAGATTTAAGTGAAGGAGAGGTTTTGTTTTACACCAGTTGATGGTCGTTAACATTGCACTAATTCTTTTGTTTGAATTTTTATCGAGTTCAAATTTCACCATGTGCCTGTGAGGTATCTGTCTTGTTGGAGAGTACATTGAAATATTATACTATGTCTTGAGATGGCAGTGCAACCACTGAGTTTTTCAATTGACCTCCATCTCATCCTCATCTGCAGCTCTATCTGCTGGAGAGACATGGTATGAGTGAAACCACTGCTTATTCTGATATCATTCCTCAGCTGCTTTCTTTTCTGCGAATCACTTCCTTTTTGCCTCATTTTTTGACCTTTTAGACTAGAACCCACCCAACTCTTAATCAGATCATCCTTGATCTGTGAACGCTTAACTGGTTTCTTCTGCTAAAGTTCCATGGGAAATTCTGTTGACTGTCCCTATGTACTGCTGCCCCCCATTCTGCAAAAGTCAGACAATTGATCTGATTGGTAAAATTAAGACTATTGATTCCTGTGATTAGTTATTAATTCAACTTGCCAAATTCTCTGTAACATCACATCTCCTAAGCTAAAGAACAAAATCCTCACATTTTCAAACATTTCCAAATCAAAAATATGACTCACGTTTTGCAAAGATAATGTATATATGCATACACCTATAGAAAAAAATAATAAACATATTTTAAACAGTGCACATCAATTATCAAAACAGTGGGCTGAATAGTTTTGTTTCTATGAACACAACAGCAAAAAGAAAAGCAACATAACAGAAAACTTTAAGACAGTCCTTCATTCACTGGTCAGGAAACTTCCCTGTACTTACATGCTCAAAAAAGCTGTGACGAGTGTTTTAATGATTAATTAATACATCTAGCTATGAATGTGCCATTCTATAAATGCATTCTTCACTCTTTATTGTCCAGATATATTCTCCACTTTCAGAAAAAAAAGAGAATGCAAACTATTTCTTTCTCCCAGCAATTTTATGGGTTTTTATTTATAGAATCATAGAGTCATAGAGATATACAGCATGGAAACAGATTCTTTGGTCTAACTTGTCCATACCAACCAGCTATCCTAAATCAGTCTAGTCCCATTTGCCAGCATAAGGCCCATATCCCTCTATACACTTCCTATTCATATACCCATCCAAATGCCTTTAAATATTGTAATTGTACCAGCCTCCACCACTTCTTCTGGCAGCTCATTCCATTCACTCACCACCCTCTGCTTGAAAAAGTTGGCCCTTTGATCACTTTTAAATCTTTTCCCTCTCACTTTAAACCAATGCCTTCAAATTTTGGACTCCCCCACCCCAGGGAAAAGACCTTGTCTATTCACCCTACCCATGTCCTTCATGATTTTATTAACCTCTATAAGATCACCCCTCAGCCTCCGACACTCCAGGGAAAATAGCCCCAGCCTATTCAGCCCCTCTCTATAACTCAAACCCCCCGACCCTGACAACATCCTTGTAAATCTTTTCTGAACCCATTCAAGTTTCACAACATCTTTCCTATAACAAGTAGACCAGAACCGCATGCTGTATTCCAATAGTGGCCTAACCAATGTCCTATACTCGCAACACCTATACTCAGTGCACTGACCAATAAAAGCAAGCATACGAAATGCCTTCTTTACTATCCTATCTACCTGCAACTTGACTTTCAAGGAACCATAAGCTTGCTCTCCAAGGTCTCTTTGTTCAGCAACACTCCCACGACCTTACCATTAACTGTATAAGGCTTGCCCTGATTTGCCTTTCGTCTGTGGGCCTTTGTGGGCTTTGTAACTTATTATTCCTTTTCCTAATACTTTTACAACAATTGTAACCAAAAGATCTGATTAAAGCTCTGTACGCATTCCACGTGCAGTGGCGAATGATGGTGCACAATTAAACAACTAACTGGAAGAACAAGCACCATAAACCTAACCATGCTCAGTGATGGGGGCACCAACACATCACTACAAGAGACAAGGATGAAGCATTTGCAACAATCTTCAGGCACAAAGGTCCCCAACATCCCCAGATGATAATGGAAAGATGCAATAACAAGACGGTTGTCACAATGGATGACTTTAACTTCCCCAATATTGACTGGGACTCCCTTAGAGCTAGAGGTTTAGAAGGAGCAGAATTTGTTAAGTGCATCCTAGAGGGTTTTTTAAAACAGTATGTGGATAGTCCAACTGGAGGAGGGGCCATACTAGACCTTGTATTGGCTAATAAACCCAGGTGACTGTTGGGACAGCATTTTGGAAACAGCGATCACAACTCCTTAAGTTTCAAGATAGCTAAGAATAAGGATAAGTCAGGACCTTGCGGGATGGTACTAAATTGGATAGTAAATCAGACATAAAAGTGGAACCTGGCTTGACCTTCATTTCATTTTTGCACTTTGTTTTCTATTGTTGTCAGTTCCTGAAAATATTCAGAACAGGAGGCAATGTACAGTCAGCAAAAGAACATCAAAATTTACTATCTTAGACTATACCTGAACTATTTGAAATTCCCTCATTACAAATATCAAAAACAAAAATTCAGCTCTTTTAGCCCTAACAATAACCTTAGAAGATACTCAAACCTCAGCAAGTATTGCATTAACTCCACTTTAAAAGTCTCGGTTTGGTTGGCATAACTGTAATTGGTTTTTGGAGTTGTCCTCTACTAACCGCTAAACACTTCAGAACAAACACATGGGATTTCCACAGTCTCATCTCGAGCAGTTTTCTGTTTAAGATGTTTCCTCTTAAACCAGTCTGTATTGTTTTCCTAGTCCTGATATTTTAGGACTGCTATACCAACAGCACCTTTGCTGTCTGACTGAACATGCTCACACTGCCTGACCTTCAAATTTGTTCTGTCTTTCTGCACTAGAGAAACAGCAGTTTTGTTTTTTCTCCCTTGCATGCTTGATTCTAATGCACTGAACTATTCACCTCAACTATTCGCCACTAGAGACCTTATTTAGATGCATGCAAACAAAACTTCAGGCAACCTTTTACCTTGGGGCGATTATGGCTATTGACCAGCGACCAAATTGTTCAGCTATATAAATACTGCAGGTAAAAGAGCAGGTCAGAGAAGGAATTTTTGTGGTCACCAGCTCACCTGCTGACTCCCATGTGCTTGTGCACCATCCTCTATCCATAACGGCAGATAGTGGGATGTGTGAGCAAACAACATGTACTGCTTTCTGGGACTTCCAGAGATTCAATTAAGTTAGATAGTCATTTTAGACCTGCTTCTTCATAGATCTCAACAGAGGGAGAAAACATAGTACGGACAAGTTCAAACACTCCTGACACCAAAACAGTGTTAAACAAGCCTAAAATATCTGCCTGGAAGTTGTAGAAAGAATTCATTAGAGTGAACCCGAACCTTAAATTAGAAGTTTGAAAAATGTCATTATGTTCACGTAAAAGCAGAGAATATAACAATCTAGATATAAATTGTTACATAAAAAATGCAATAAATATCATTTAAAAACTAGAGTCAACCATGAGAGAAAAATGTTACTAATTATGTGCAAAATTAATTACATTTTCAATTATCATTTGATTTTTGAAATTACATTTCTTTGAGTTCCTGTAAAAATCAACAGGCATTCATTGGTGAAGCAAGAGTCACGTTTATTTCTCTTTCTTAAGTTCTAAGTAATGAGTCAAAGCAATTTATTTTAATGACTTTTATCATTTTTTCATCATGCAAACCCAGAAACGAGCTGAACAGTGGTAAAATGGAGACCTGTACTTGCACAAAAGCCTCATATATATTTGTAAGAAGCATCTCAATATGATTCATACATAATTAATTACCCTTGAAGCACAATTATTCTTATTATGCGATAACTGTTGCTACGCAGTTCAGAGAGTTTTCTATTAAAGACTATTGCAAGTATTACATGATTGGAATGAATTTCAAAACCATCATCAATAATAGTTGAACATAGCTACAAAAATTATTGACACCGGATAAGACTTCCTGGTAAAGGAGGCACAAAGGCCTCAGCTTTTGTGCAGATGCAGAGGGTCTTGAATGAAAGTTAATTACCACTTAACCAAACTAGTGCCACAGGCTAGAATCTGGACATCTTTCCCCTGACCTGGACCTCACCATATTTTCAGTGACTCGGGGGGAAATGGGCGTCGAGATACATTACAGATCCCTGGTTCACCGAAGCAACTGCTCATATTAAAGTGTAGTTACCTTCAGTGAGATCTGACTTTCACCAGTGGGATGTCCAGAGCATAATTTATACATTTTAGATCTATTGGGAGAAAATCTAAACTTAGCAGAATTCTTCAGGGAAGTGGGGCACTCTTTTAGAGAGGCAGGTTAGCCTTTAGAACAGAGCTTAGGAGATGTAAGTTGCCTTTTTGGTGAGGTAAGATGAACTTTGGGAGAGGCAAGGGACACTTTTTATGCAAACCAGGTGTCTGTTGTTAAAGTAGACATGAACATGCATGAAGAAGTAGATAAACTCATTAGGAGCAATCAGGATATTTACATTTCCTGCCCTTTAACTATCAGGGAAATGTACCTGCAGTGTTAAATGAAATCAATGTGTCAGTCTACCTTTTGACATATTCATGGTCTTTAATCACCATAGCAGTAGTGCCGTGTAACTAATTTATTAACCTATTGTTATCAAGAAGGCTGTCTCTCTGTTCTCAGTTAATCAAAGATAATCATGATTATAATTTCTGGGGCTAACTTTATGTTCCAGTCTTTAATAATTGGATATTAAATTCTACCAGCTGCCATGGTAGATGTTGAGTCCATGTCCACAGATTATTAGCTTAGCCCTCTGGATTACTAGTCCAGCAACTTTTCTATTATTGTACCACCCTCTCATCTTCTTCACTCTAATAACTGGCAAGCCCTCACTTAATGATGATGGGATAATATTGAAGCCTGTTGTGTATCAGTATGAGATTTGAAATGTCTGTGAAAAGAAGTGTTGCCATGAATTTAAACTGTCCCTCTTTCCCTTTACAGAACTGAAATCTTAATTTTGCACTTGCTTCGTGTGCTACAATTGGCTTAATCAGTTTTAACCAAATCAAATTTGGTCAATCATTTTTCATGAGTAAAGCAGTCAAGAGATATGGGATTCAGGGTTCTATCTGCACTGCTGAGAAACTGCTCCTTTTAACTGTAATACTTCCACAATGAATGTACTGCACCTAGGTCTCTATCTTGCCTTTACCTGTCTTTCACTAGTTCAACCAATTATTTCACTTACAGGCTATTGTACATTTTACTATTCTCCAATTCAGCCCTCTCATCCTCTTCCCAGAACCTCAAACGTGAGAGAAATTGGACAAATAGGTAGTCACCAGCACCAAAAAGATTGAAAAACAACAGGATCCTGTGTTTAAAACAGCACCAGATGGAGCAAAGTAAGCAGCCTCATAAACAAACGTGAGAGCATGTAGACCACAGCTTCATAAAGAGAAGAGAAGAGAAGAGCAGAGCTGCTTGAGAAGTGGGTGACACAGTGGCTCAATGGTTGGCACTACTGCCTTACGGTACCAGGGATCCAGGTTCAACCCCAGCCTTGGACAACTGTCTGTGTAGAACAGAGATAGCAGGGGCTGCACATGCTGGAGAATCTGAGACAACAAGGTGTAGAGCTGGACGAACACAGCAGGCGAAGCAGCATCATAGGAGCAGGAAAGCTGACCTTTTGGGCCTAGGCCCTTCTTCAGATATTCTTTCTGCGTGGGTTTCCACCCACAGTCCAAAGATGTGCCTATTAGGCAGATTGTCTGTGCTAAATTGCTCATAAAGCAGAGGACTGGTGGGAAATGCAGGGTTATAGAGTAGGGTGGTAGGATGCTCTTCAGAGGGTTAGTGTAGACTTGATGGGCTGAATAGCCTGCTTCTTCACTGTAAGGATTCTATGATCTATGAAGCTAATGGCAACAGGAAATTAAAAACCAATGCCAACATGTTCCCACCAATCAGAGCTGAAGTGTGACATCACAGAGAAACAGCCAGTTGATCAGTGATTATTTGTCTGTGTCTCCCTTGATTGGTCAAGTATTTCAATCAGGACATGCAATTGCAACTGAAGATTGTAGTTAAGAAGTTCATTTCCCTAATATTTAACATCCGAATTAATTAATTAATGAGAGATGTGCTGCAGCTGTGGTATGTGGGAGCTGGTAGATCCACAGTGACCACATCTGCAGTGCCTGCTGGCTGCTTGAGGAATTTCAGCTGAGATTTCATGAGTTGGTGTCTGAGTTATGGACACTGTGACACATCAGGAAGGGAGAGTGGTACCTGAACACTGTTTCAGGAGGCATTCACACCTTTATTTATATCAGATTGATCTGTGGTCAGGGATGGGAGGATGTGACTTTGAGTGAGGCAAGAATGGATAGCAGAATTTAGTTTTGAAGGAGTCTTTGCCAAGACTCTTCTCCAATATGACCTGACTCCTGGAGTGGATAAGGGCACAGACTGCAGGGAGAATGATTTAAAATGACACTCTGTACTTTGGACCTGTGTGTCATCAAGTAGGAGAGAAAAGTGAACCATAATAGTGATCACAGATAGCATTGTCAGGGGCATAAATACAGTCCTCGACAGCAAAGACACAGTCCCAAAGGCTGTGTTGTTTCACTGTGCCAAGGTTCAAGACTTCTCGGCCGAAGAGGAACTTGGAAAGGGAAGGATCCAGTTGTCATAGTCCATGTAGATACCAATGACATAGGATGCATGAGGAAAGAGGTCCTGCTGAGGGATCATGAGTAGCCTGTGGCTAAATGAAAAAACAGAACCACAAAGGTAATTTGTTCCAGTCAAAAAGAAGGACTCAATGAAAAGATGAATCACGTGTGGTTAACAAAGGCAGTCAAGGAAAGCATCCAATTAAACCTTGAAGCAAATATATTGGCAAGTTGAGTGCCATAATGAGCAGGCATGAAAGAGGAATTAACGTCTGGAGCAGATCAGTCGTAAACTTATTGAATGGTGGAAAGGCTTGAGAAGTCAAACAGACAACGACTTTTTCCTTTTCTTTTATTCCTAAGGTCATGTCGCTGCTGATGTCAGTATTACATCATCTTATGTGTTATCAAGTCATTAATATACACATTCTCATTATGTTCCATCTCTCCCAAGTTTCTTTTAACTTTTACATTAACATTATTTCAATAATTTCTTTATAATATTTTTGTTCTCATCATCTCCTCATTTCCAAGCACCCTGAATCCTGTAATGTTCTAACAATTTCACAATCTCTATGAGCATGCTTCTGGTCTATAGCACTGAGTATGAGGATATGAACCATAAGGCAGATTACTCCTTTTCTTCCTTTCAGGGTTTGAAACATTGTACATTGAAATATTTCTGGAGCTGATGATATATGAAAGAGCAGGTGATTAAAGTAAAATTATTGGAAGATTGTATGAGGGTAGTTAACAATCTTGACTTGTACTCTAGGGTTATTTGCCAAATAAAAACTGCTGTTAGCATCTAACATGGTGAAGTGCATTTTATTTGTTAGTTTTGTCAGACTGTCATACACTGAATGCTCGTGAGGACTGCTCTCTGGATGGCTTCATTCAAATGTGTGAGGTCTACACATGGCCAGAGTTCATTATTTGGCTTGGGAACTGTTATGAGCCCTGAACACCACCTTGCTGACTCTATGACAGGTCGCATTACCCCACTGTGTAACTTCTTCCAACAATGTAAGGGGCTCTTGTGGTGAAGTGGTAGTGTCTCCACCTCTGAGCCAGGAGTAATAGAGTTGTATAGCACAGAAATGGACACTTCGGTCCAACTCATCCCTGCTGACCAGATGCACTAAACTGATCGAATCCCATTTGCCAGTATTTCTCCCATATCCCTCTAAACCCTTCCTATTCAAGTAACCATCCATATGCCTTTTAAATGCTGTAATTATACTCCCTCCACCACCTCCTCTGACAGCTCACTCTATAAATGCACCCTTCTGCATGAAAAAAATTGCCCCACAGGTATCTTTTAAACTTTTCCCTCCTCACCTTAAAACAATGCCATCTAGTTTTGGACTTGCCTACCCTGGGAAAAACACCTTCACTATCCATGCCCCTCATGACTTTATAAACCTCTATAAGGTCACCTCTCAGCTTCTGACACTCCAAGGAAAATCGCCCCAGCCTATTTAGCCTCTCCCTATAGCTCAAACCCTCCAGGGGCCTGTGTTAAAGCCCCTTGTGCTCCAGAGGTATGTAATAGCATCTCTGAAGAGGTTGATTCATAGATTAGATCAGTAAACAAAAATCCCCAGCAATGACTGTGAAGCCCTTTTGGGAGTGTTAGACTTTTGGTTGTCTTTCTGAAGTAAGGTAATGGAATATTTATTTTGAGGTTCCTTGAAGAGCAGTGGGGATTTTTCTCATAGTTGCATCACACTGCCTTTTTTGCAATACTGCACCCACTCATTCCAGAAGACTTAATTGCACACATGCATTCCTACATACGCGATTTCACTTGGCTCTGTAAGGCAGAGTCTCATTGATCTCTGGTCCCCTATGACAAAGTGTGGCAGTGAACTGACCTGGTACTTGGAGATCTGTATGTTATTGACCTTGTAGTTCTGTATGTTATTGACCTTGTAGTTTAATGCTTGCTGACTGGACATCTACTGATTTAAACTACCGAGCTTGTCAGCTAAAACTAAAACTGTTGCATCAGTAACATAAATATCATATTGAAGTCTTTCACTACAACTTCCAGAATTTCCATTTGCCTCCCTTGACATCATCTCAAAATTGCTTTTCCTTCTTGTACTTCTGTTGCAATTTCTCAAATTTTCAGCTTTTATATTATTCTTTTCCTTCTCAGGAACTTTCCCCATTGTGGGGATTTTGTTTTGCAGATTTTGTGGTGATGATGTTTACTTCAATCAATAAAACAAATTCAAGTATTCATCAATCTTGCTGCAATGGAAATACAGCTCCCCTGCTGGGCACTCTCATTTTCTATATTGGTTTTGTTCACAATATAAACATGCCAACATGGCTGCCGTATTAACCTCACATTCTTTCCCTGTTTTTGTACATTTTTGAGTGGGTGACACTGTCATCTTGTGGCTACCTAACTGACCAGTTCAGCCAAAACCTCAGCATTTTCTTGAATACCGTCATAATCAGCCTACAATGTATGTCTAACCATTTATTCCAAAATCAATTCCTCTTTGGAGTCTGAACTTCTCATTGTGGATATCTACAATCACCCTGTTATGATTCAGCTAATCTTTTACGATTTCATCCACAGCAGCTAGCCAGTAAAAGTCAATTAGAAAAAATGCTCTTGACCACTGGAATCTTTGATTAAATCATGCTCACTAAATTAGAAGGTCCAGTTTTGGAATGAAATATGCATCAAAGTCTTAAGAATGGATTTAAAATCCGCAGCGTTCTCTTTTACCCCCATCTCATGAGGGCGGGATAGAGGGATGCATGAATTACAAATTGTTTGATTGATTGATCGATTGGTTTATTGTCACATGCACCAAAGTACAGTGAAAAAATTTGTTTATGAGCAGCACAGGCAGATCATAGTAAGCAAGGATGTACAGATCAAAAAGACTTAGGCAGAGGCATTGCACAGGGAGTGCTCTAGGCAAGGTCAACATTAACAAGATCAGCATTGAGGTCAGAAAAGTCTATTCATCAGTCTAATAACAGCCGGGAAGAAGCTGCTCCTGAATCTGCTTATACGTGTGTTCAGGCTTCTGTATCTTCTGCTTGACGGAAGAGGTTGTAGGAGGTCATTACCAGGGTGCAAAGGGTCTATGATGATGTTGGCCACCTTTCCACGGCAGCGAGCCATGTAAATGGAGTCCATGGATGAAGATTTGGCTTCCGTAATGATGTGGGCTGCGCACACCACATTCTGTAGTTTCTTACAGTCTTGGGGAGAGCAATTGCCATACCAGGCTGTTATGCATCTGGACAGTATGCTTTCAATGGTGCATCTACAGAAGTTGGTAAGGGACCTTATGGACATGACAAATGTCCCGAGCTGCCTGAGGAAGAAGAGGCATTGTTGTGTGTTCTTGGCTGTCGCATCTACGTCGGAAGCCCAGGACAGGTTGTCGGTTATTGTCACTCGGAGGAACTTGACACTCTCCATCAGCCTCAGTTCTATCGATGTAGATGGTGGGTAGGTGGTGTTCTTCTCCTTTCTTTCTGAAGTCAATAATCAGTTCTTTAGTCAATATGTGCATACAGCAAGTAATTGGGAAGGCTAATAGAAATCTATAATTTATCACGTTGGAATTGACTCTGGTTTCTGACTTATCCAGTATTAACATTAGCTCTAGTTATAATTTAATGGGGTCTCATGGAGGAGTTGGAATTTGTTGAATTTAAAAGGGTTCTGTGAATCTTTAAAGAGACAAATAATTGGAGTAATGGCCAACCTAACCTTCTGGTCACTGCTCATTTCAACTCCCCATCCCACTCCTCCTCCGACATGTCCGTCCTCGGCGTCCTCCAGCGCCGGAGTGACTCGGAACACAAATTTCAAGGTCAACACCCAATCTTCCACCTGGGCACCCTACAGCCCGGAAGGCACAACATTGAGTTCTCCGATTTCAAATAATCTTCCCACCCCGCCCCGGCTTCCCTTCCAGCCCCAATTCCTCCCTTCCATTCCACCTTCTGACCCTCCCTTCTAGCCACCAACCGGATTCATCCCTCCCATCAACCAACCAGGCCATACCTATTACCAGTGCCCACCTATCATCACCATTCTACTAAACCCCACCCCCGAACTTTTTCTGCAGCTTCCCCTACCCCCACATCCAGTCCTGAAGAAGGGTAACCATCCGAAATGTCGACTGCTCCTTTCCTCTAGATGTTGCCTGGCCTGCTGCGTTCTTCCAGCCTCCTGTTTGTCTACAAATAACTGGAGTTGCTGGACATAAAAATGGAAGTGTTATTACGATACATATATATTACATAGATTAGAATTTCAAAAAGGCTTTGAATACTGCTCGCACTTTTCTGGGAATAGAAAATGTAATAGTGGATTATTTGAAATCTTAAAGGCTGAGCTGAAAGAGTTAACTGATATATTGCAGGTTGAAGTAAAAACTGGATCCTGTAAGGTTGCTTAAAGTGACTATCTGGCATTTGAAACTAACAGGAGGGAAACCAGAAACTAATGTGTAATTGATAGAATTAGCTAAGATCCCATTTTTTTTTAAAAAGATTGACTTAGAAGAAAAAGAGAAGACTAGTGGCAACTATTGAGAATGAACAGAAAACAGCAATGGAAAATGAAGAAAGAGAAAGGAAAAGAGAACAGGAAATAAAGTTTGAATTGACAAGAGAGGAGAAAGGAAAGCAAATACAAATGAAGAGAGTAGAAAGAAGAACTAAAAGGCAATTGGATTAGAAAATTAGAAAATCAGACTTCCCAAAGAAGAGTCATACTGGACTCAAAACATTAACTCTGTTTGTCTCTCCACAGATGCTGCCAGACCTGCTGAGTTTTGTATGTTTTTGGTTTCATGCATCCATGAAATTTTGTTTTTATTTCAACGCTTATGAACATGTTCTTGAAGTTTATCAATTAGAACAAATAAAAAGGCCAAGACTCGGAATTTTGTCATTGGTAATGACATGCTACCATCTCTGGGAAATATTTACAAGTAAGGTTCACAGACCTCAACAACTCAAAAAGAAACTCAATTTTGTGAATAATGTAGGAAGTACTCCACACAGGAGGAAATCACAGTGAGTGTGTCGTGCAGATATATTGAAGTGATACTGTAAGACTCGAATGACAATCAAATTTCCAGGACGTTGGTTCTTAGGTGAACTTGAAGTCAGAACAGATTGGGATTTTTCAACTTCAAGGTCATTTAGCACCTTGGCTTCTTGGTTGGATTGCAAGTAGCTTGATGATTTTTGGTAGAAAACATTCCGCAAGCACATTCTTACTGAACATTTAAAATAGGCAAGAAAGTTTTCCTCATAATGTGAGTTGTACAAGTTTAATTTGTTTTCCAAAAAGCTTGTGCTGATTGCACATTCTTTTTGTCACATTTCAATAGTCTTTGCTACCAGGTTCTGTCATTGAGATGATCCTTATGATCCTTATGACACTTCTGCTGGCCAGTATGTTGCTTCATTCATTTTTCTTCAGATGCTTCAATTGGTTGGCAAGAGACACAAGGTGGCTGGTTCACTTATCCATTAAAGTTGACCACTTACACAACTGTTGCAGGAAAGACAAACTGACTTTCTGCAGTGTTGACAAATGAGTTTTTGCTGCAGAGGACTCCTGAGCTGGGAAAGAACTGGGCACTTCTTTCCCTGACGCTTGTTCCCAGCTCTAAACTGCTCAGTGACGCAAGAACCAAGCTCACAGTTGCTATTGGGAAAATGCAGCCAATAGTTGATAACTGTCACTAGTGCACAGATTAATCAATTTCTGGTTAGGATCATTGAATCCCTACAGTGTGGAAGCAGGTCATTCAGCCCATCAAGTCAACACTGCCCCTCCCAAGAGCACCCCACCAAACCAATCCTGTAACCCTGCATTTCCCATGGCTAATCCAGCTAACCTACACACCTTTGTACACTACAGGCAATTTGCCACGGCCAATCCATCTAACCTGCATATCTTTGGACTGTGGGAGGCAACCAGAGCAAACACAGGGAGAATGTGCAAACTCCACACAGACAGTCGCTCGAGGGTGGAATCAAACCCAGGTCCCTGGCGCTGTGAGGCAGCAGTACTAACACTGAGCCACCATGTCACCTGTGGCAAAAGCTGCATCAGCACACCTCCCTCAGCTCCAAATCGTCTACAGCTCAAACTCCAACTATTGTATGTGCAAACGGTTGTTTACATGCTGCCTGCACTGGACGTCAAGTCACTTTCTTTCAAAACTGTGGCCAGTATTTCAAACACTGGTTTTCAAAATAGTTTTCCTCAGAGCTTTTAAAAATACAAAAAAAGAAAGACATGGTGCTTACAAGAGTGAAAGTTCACAATATACCAAAACATGACATTGCCACTTTCTCCAGGGGCTAAGAAATTAAGGGCAGTTGTATCTTTGAGAGCCACATGTAACATTAGAACCAGCAGGCAGCAGGACTTGTCCCAATAGAATGCTAAGTAACACAGCAGCAAAATCTCCTGAGACAGTGTTCTGATATAGGGGAGAAAACTATCCTCTATTCTTTATGGTGGAAATAGCCTCCAGCAACAGCACCTCACTGCGATGTTGCTGGTCTGTGTGCAGCAGAATGTTGCTGATTCTATTGCTTCAGTTCCTGCTGCTGGGGTTGAGCTGGTGCTGGTGTAGGTCAACATAGTATTTCTGATGGAAAATAAACAAATGCTAATCTGACAGATCACCGTTCCAAAGTGGAGATCAGACATCACAAACCTTGTAAAATTTTAAAGCAACTTCCAAGGCTGTGGAAGTAACTTGTTGAAGCAAATACTGTGGACAAGCCCTTTCACACTATTGGATCAGAGATGTGGGCCCTGAATGGTGATGTATTTACCCAACATGGCTATCTGCACTTTGTCACTTGCTGCTTGTTTGCACCTTGCTGTCACTAGCAAAGATGTGGTTGCATGTGTTTAGCCAAACCAAAGTTCACCAGGATGAGATTGACCAGGATGTTAACTAGAATACAGCAGTTTAACTGTGAAGAGAGGCTGGATAGGCTCAGGTAACTTTATTTAGAGTAGAGAAGGCCGAGAATGGACCTGATTGAGGGGTATAAAATCATAAGGGACATTGACAGGGTGGATAGAATGCAGCTGTTCCTGTTAGTTAAAGGGACAATAATAAGGAGGCATAATTTTAAGGTGAGGGAAATAATTTTCACCGGGTTGGTGAATCTGGAATACACTGCCTTAGAGGGTAGTTGAGGCATAAAACCTCACAACCGTTAAAAAGCTGATGAGCACGTGAAATGTCTTGACATTCAAGGCAATGGCCAAGTGCTGGAAAGTGGGACTGGTGTTGATTTAAAGTAGTTTTTGCCAGTGCTGACTCAATGGGCCAAAGGGCATCTTTTGTATTATACGATTCAATAATTTTATGTACCTCATAGCTCAATGATCACCACTGCTAATGGTGAGAGCAAGGTCACAGCAAATTCCTGTGGCGTGACATCAACAGCAACTTATAGTTATACAGCAATTTAAAATCATAAACTATTCTAAGGCTGTTTGTGGGAGAAGGGGCAATCAAACAAGGGTAGGAGATAGCCTAATGGTATTATCACTGGATTGTTAATCTGGGGACTGAGGTTCAAACCCAGCCATGCCTGGTGGTGGAATTTGCATTCAATTTTTAAATATCTGGAATTAAGAGTCTTATGATTACCATGAATCCATTGCTCATTGTTGGGGGAAAAAAATTTGGTTCACTAATGCCTTTGAGGGAAAGAAACTGCCATCCTTACCTAGTCTGTCCTACATGTGACTCTAGACCCACAGCAATGTGGTTGACTCCTAATTGCTTTCTCGGCATTTAGGGATGGGCAAAAAATGCTGCCTAGCCAGCAACACTCATATGCCACGAATGAATAACAAAAACATCCAGAGATTCAGGAGAAGTGATGAAATATTCAGTCAAGGTGTTGGGAGTTTTAAGGAGCAAGAGGGTGAGTTTTGGGAGAAATCACTGAGGTAGAATTGGACACAACTAGGGAAAGAGATGAAAACAAGTATTTTAAGATTGATTTGTAAGGCAGAGGAGAATTCTAGGTTGGTTGGGAAAGATCAGGGTGGTGGGATTGTTGATAAATCTGGTTTTAGAATTTTTGATGCGTTGCACCTTAAAAAACAATAATGCAGGAGACAAGAAATAAAAGCAGAGAACCTCAGCTTGGTAATGCTGAATTCATAACCCTTTCCCACTGGGAAAAAATTGTGGAAACACCATTGTTGGAGAGGTGGAAGACATGGGGCTGAAATTGAAGTTTTTTGGCTAAATATGTGTAGTTTAAGTTGAGGAGGGATTCTCGCCACAAGGCCTACCAAGATTTCTCCCCATTTCTAACCAAACTCAACTCATTAACTACTTACCCAACTCCCATAGTATCCCTCATGTCCCATTCTATCCCATTTTAACACTCTCAGTTCCTGGAACAATTTGCAATTCACTGGATATTTGCTATAAGATCAGCATTCCTGCTGCCCACAACATATTTAAAAGGCCACTGTAAATCTGAACAAGCACTGGCATTCTGTACATACCCTGTTCAGTCAAGAACAGAAGCTGAACATGTTACAAAAGGGGGAAATTGCACCATTTTACAAGGACAGGTTAGTGGAGTCAGTCTATTGGAGTGGTGCATACACTTGCATCCCCTTAACCTAAACATTGGTCCTCAGGACCAAAGACATTGCATCAGGGGCTTATGAAACCTGGTCTGCACTTACTGAGAGTACTTTGGTGGCATGGGTGTCATTGCACTTTACAAGAATTCACACATTTATATAAATGTCATTGTTTTGCCTCTCCATCTGTTTATTTGAGTTTGTGTGGTCAGGGATTAGGGAGTTTGCAGGCTGGTGTCCCAGTTCCCTTTAATGGGCCTCACATCGTTGGGTCCTGCAGTGCCCTCCCTCAAAGGTCAAGTTACCTACCTCTCCTACTCTGGGTAGCCATTTTCTTTCCCATTGCATATTTTCAATTTCCATTAGACCACAAAACATAGGTACAAAAATTAGGCCATTCAGCCCATTGAGTCTGCTCTACTGTTCAATCATGGCTGATAAGTTTCTGAACACCATTCGCCCGCTTTCCCCCCAATAACTTTTGACGTCCTTGACAATCAAGAGCCTATCCATCTCTGTCTTAAGTATACTCAATGATCTGACGTCCACAACAATGAATTCAAATGAATTCAATTTTCAGCATGATGGAAGGCAAGAGTGAGTATCTTCACTCAGTAACTTCCAGCCACCATCTTGGCATGTCAGTGAGCTCCTGAACATCCACATCCCTTTATTAGAAACATTTCTTATGAACCCCATAGGGCTCATACCTGCTCAGGTCTCCACTCAACTCTTGTCCATGAGCTTGCACCTGCACACCTCACCCCCTCAGCATCCCTTTGAAGTCAGGGAGCTCCTGAGTGTGGATGAAGGTCTCCATCCCACAAGATGCTCTCCTATCTATACTCTGTTGTGTGCTTCATTTACTTTTACAATTGCCCCACTCCACAATTGTCAATATTCCTTAGAACTCAGCCTATAGCGCCACATTAGGTTTCCAACTCTCCTTACCGTGGCTGAGGACCCTTTTATCTCCTTTTCCCCTAGTTTCTGTGCACGAACCTGATGGACTGACCATGGCTTACGCCTTTGAGTGACCTAACTGGACAGTCGCAGATGAGACGTGCCTCTCCCGACTGGTATACCTCATGTATACTCAGACTCCAATGAGGTTCCACCCAAAGTTTTAGTAATGAAGTAATATGGAGAGAAAGGTGAGGCTCATCAGTTTACACTTGGAAGCTGAGCTGATGCTTCAGAATAATATTGCTAGAGGGAACATCTCCATATTGAAAAGTAATGAGCTGAGATTATCCCCTGGGTTACAGAGCAAGTGGTCTTATTAATACAAAATGAGAAGCTATTCCATAATAGTGTGCTTTGCACTTTTCACCTGCTCTAACTGTCCTTCATGCATTATATTATTTAAGCTATTTATTCTTAGTCACTTAGTCATACAGAATTTAAATATTCTTGAAAAGAAAGACATGTTGCTGAAGCTTTTAATCTGCGCTCATCAGAACAAACACAACGGTCCCAAGTTCCAAATAATCACCACAACATGTAAAATAGGACAAAAAAGGTGCTGTCAAGTGAACTCTGATTGGGCTGTGGCAGTACTGTGGAGAAAGCAGTGGAGAACTCTAGGATCCCCAAACAAAATGTCTTGAAAGAAGGAATGCAAGGCTGTGTGGCAGAAGGGTTCAGGAAGGGAATTCCAGAACTTATGGCCTAGCTAAATTTGTGGCCGCCCATGTTGGAAATCAGAGATGCACAAGAAACAACTATTAGATTTTTTTAAAAAATCATTTCTGGAATATGGAAATAGTAAGGACTGCAGATGCTGGAAGTCAGAGTCGATGAAATGTGGAGCTGGAGAAGCAGTGTAGGTCAGACAGCATCGGAGGAACAGGCAAGTCAACATTTCAGGTCTGGGCCCTTCACCAGGACTTCATGAGAAATCATCTCTGGAATACACGTGTGTTGCTGGCTAAGCCAGCATTTATTGCCCATCCCTAATTGTCCGGAGGGCAGATAAGAGCCAACCACATTGCTGTGGGTCTGGAGTCACATGTAAGCCAGACCAGATAAGGATGGCAGTTTCCTTCCCTAAAGGACATTAGTGAACCAGATGGGTTTTTTTCCAACAACTGACAACAGTTTCATGGTCATCATTAGGGTCTTAATTGGGACTGAAGGAGATTAGAAGTAGGAAGGGGTGAGACCATGGCCTCAATGAAGCAGGCCAAAATACTTATTTTCACTATTAGGTAGGCAAATGCCAACAACCATTCGCACACAAGAAGGTCCCACAAACAGTAAATATTTTTGATTCAGTTGATGGAAAGCTAAATGTTTGCTGGAACACTACACCCCTGCTCTTCTTCAATTAACATCATTGGAATGTTTACATCAACATGGGTGGCACGGTGGCTCAGTGGTTAGCACTACCCCCTCACAGCACCAGGGGTCTGGGTTCAATTCCACCCTCAGGCGACTGTCTGTGTTGAGTTTGCATGTTCTCCCTGTGTCTGTATGGGTTTCCTCCCACGGTCCAAAGGTGTGCAGGGTAGGTGGATTGGCCATGCTAAATTGCCCATAGTGTTCAGGGATGTGTAGATTAGGTGGGTTATAGGGGGATGGGTCTGGGTGGAATGCTGTGAGAGTTGGTGTGGACTTGTTGGGCTGAAGGGCCTGTTTCCACCCTGTAGGGGTTCTAAGTTTAAGTCAACTTGATCAGACAGCTGACAGGTATTAATTGAATGTTTTATCTCTCAACTTCTCTAATTGTACAGTATTGTATCAGCACTCCATTGCTGTGGTTATCTAGTTTCAATGCTTACATTCTAGATTGATATTGGAGCCCATCACAATTCTAGAGTAAAAAAGGCCAACACTGAGCTAAGTTAAAACCTCATTCAACATAATAGAGCTGCTTCGGAGTGTTCTTTCTGATGAGACTTTAAACCAAAGCCCACTCAAGTGAACATAAAAGATCCCTGGTGCGAAATCATTGACGAGCAGGAGAATCATCCCCAATGTCCTGCCAATATTTAAGAGTCAAGCAACATCTCACTAACACTAATCTTAAGCACATAGTTGTTTGTGGGAGATTGCTGTGTTCAAAATTGGTTAGCATGTCTCCTAAAATTACAACAGTGACTACAATTCCAAAGTACTTCATCGGCTGCACAGCACTTTTAAGATATTCCTTTGCTGTGCGAAGTACTATATAAATGTAAATCTTTGCATGACAAATTCTGACTGCCAGCTGGGCATTTACAGTAAAATAAATAGTGTCTGTCAATTATGGTACAACGGTTAATAACAACAGATCCCTCACAATGAGCTACTCAGGAGACTGAAAAATTTTGACATTTCCTGCTAATTTTGTCTCTTATTAAATGCTAAGTTTAACCGTTACCAGCAGCAGCATTGAACTACACATAACATGCTGAGAGGAAAGGATGTAGTCAATTTTGTGGATGAAATGTTACAAAGAAATTGCATTGATCTACAGACAAAATGACAGTTAGTGTCAATGTAACCTCAGGAAGATGAATGAAATTACTTGGATAGACTGTTTCTTCATTTCAATAAATTGAACAGAATATAGAAAGGGTAGATAGTGAGACAAGAATGACAGGGCAATGTGATGAGTTAACAAGCAGCCTTTTTCACATTGTAATAATATGTTTGAAACAACCCACACATTTCAACATCCCTGGAGAACATTTTGTTGCCAATGTTTCAGATTACATTCTATTGGTTATATGTTGATTATAGGTAGTTCTACAAATAAAAACAAGTTTTAGGATTTTGTGAATCTCTTTTCATAAATTTGGTAATTAATGGTAGAATCATAAGGTACAGAAGAGGCCTTTTGGCCCATCACGTCTGTACCCAAAAAATACACTACCATCTTCACTTTCCCACATGAGGTCCATAGCCTTGACTGTTATGACACTTCAATATTCAAGTACTTTTTAAAGATTGTGAGATTACCTATCTCAACAACAGTCTCAGGAAATGCATTCCAGCCTCCTATTCCCTCTGGATGATAAAAAGATTTCCTCAAATCCCCTCTAAACATCCTGCCTTTCACTCTAAAAGTTTGCCTTCTTGTTCCTGACCCTTCAACTAAGTGTAATGACTGCTTTCTTGCCCTTGCCCATTCCACTCATTCTTATACGCCTCAATCAGAGTCCCCCTACACACAGACAAGAAAGGATCAATAATGCGGCCTATAATCAGGCAATGCATGATCAATACTCCCACTGATTTATTTTCAGTGCGTGGACCCCCAAGACTAGTGTGCAGCAGCCACTACCAAAACTAGAAGTCAATGTGTTGGTGCAGATCAGCATGATCAGAACCTTGGAGGAACCTCAGAATGGCAGCTGCTCAGCTTAGAGACAACACTGTACATAACACCAACTAATACATAGAGCATGGACCACCAGTTTCTTGAATTAGTGATGACCTCAAGCTGTTATGTTGACAAAATTTTTTATCAGTCCAAAGGTGTTGACGCAAACAGATAACAGTAATGTATACTGAAATGCTACAAATGAGGTCAATCTGAATGTCACTTTCCAGGTGAAGCAGCAACTTACCTGTACTTCATTCAATCTAGTCCAATGCATTCTCTGCTCACAATGTGGTCTCCTCTATACTGGGGAGATGAAATGCAGACTGTCGGGGGTGACAGCTTTGCTGAACACCTGTCTGTAAAAATGATCCAGTTGCCTGCCACTTCAACACACCACCCCAGTCTCATGTCAACATTTCTGTTTTGGGCCTGCTGTAGTGCTCTAGTGAAGCTCAACATAAGCTGAGGAACAACACATCATCTTCTGCCAAGGCACCTTACAGCCTTCAGGACTCCAACATTGATTTAAACAATTTCAGAAATGTGAACACCCTCTTCCATGTTCATAAGCCACCCCTACACCTACAGTTCCTGTACTGTTTGGGTTGCTCCCAGCACAGCCAATCTATTTTCAACTGTTCACCCTTCTTGTTAACACCTCCTTCCACCTTATCATCAACAAGCCCTTTGTCTGCTTTTCCTCTTTCTCTCTCTCTCTCTGTCTCTCTCTGGGCACCATTTCCAACTATTCAACTCACACTTTGCTCCAGCCCACCCACAAACCCACTGTCCCTGTCTTCTGCGTAAATACTGCCATTTTCCAGCTGATTTCAGTTCTGGCAAAGAGTCATTGGACTCAAAACATTAACTCTGTTTTTCTCTCCACAAATGCAGAGTTTTTCCACCTCTTCCCATTTTTGTTTCTGAATGTCACCTCCATAGTTTTAAGTTCTTTAGGAGATAACTCTAGTTCAGACTAATGATGGCACTTTCAATCTGCTTGTGTCCATTCCCACAGATATGTCTGTCCATTCACTAACAATTTTCATGACCATGGGCCAGGTATGTCTTCAGATGTGTTCATATTCTAAGAATTTGTGTAAGCTCATGAGCAGGCCCCTTTTCATTACAGTGTGTTTCAATTTTAAAATAACCAAGAGCACAAGATAAAAGGCAAATATTACACAAATATTGCTGAAATTTACATAGTGAAAAGTGATAAATTTATCATCTAAAATATAAAGGTTTAAAATAAGGGTAGATGTTACATATGAAAATAAAAATGAGATCAGTCTCTAATTTTGCTGTGGGCCTGGTTTATCTGAAGGTCATCTTTCTGAAAGGAAGAGGTTGCAATTTGAAGTCAGACTCAGCAGCAGTGCAATCTTCTGTAGAAAAATTGACAGAATTTTCCATTGAGGGTAAACTCAGCAGGTAGAGCAGCTTCACAGCATGAGTGAAGATTCCATTTACTTTCTACTTCTGAAGCTGCAACATTTAAAACCTGCCTGGATTATTTTTCAATAGAAAGGGGAGCAGGTCTGGATCCCTGCCTCTGTAACTCTTGCTGTTGGGGAGAGAAAGTGAATTACCACTTGCTGACTATGGTTAGTTCACTTGAGAAAGGTGACTGGAACCGTCTTCACAGGTATTCCTGAAATCTCTGCACACAATGGTTGTTAAGAGCAAGATTTCTTTATTGTTCAAAACTTAAAATGGCTGCTATACAAACTGTCAAAGCATATTGCAATATCAGGTGTTGGATCAATCTAGGTCCAGTGTCTGGATTCATCTATTGTCTAAGGTAAATCTGCTGCTTTTTAAAAAAAAATATTAATATGAATGCCTCATATTCTTCTTCTTTAAGGTGAGATAGGAAGGGTTTTACGTTTTTATGCATTCAGGGAATGTGTGGATGTCATTGGCTAAACCAGCATTTATTGCCCATCCCTAATTGCCCAGAAGACAGTTAAGAGCCAACCACATTGCTGTGGGTCTGGAGTCACATGTAGGTCAGACTGGATAAGGAAGGTGGTCTCCTACCTGAAAGCACATTAGTAGACCGGATGGGTTTTTCCCCAACAATCGATTCATGGTCATCATTAGATTTTTAATTCCAGATATTTATTGAATTAAATTCCAAAATCTGCCTGATGGCTGAAAATGGCTGATTCCAGACAAGAATAGAAAAGGATTTTCCAACAAGGATGATTCCTGTGATGCACCCATGTCAAATCAGTGATGAGATCATAAACTTTGTCTGAAAATATATGTATGCAACATGTGCATTTACTCCATTTATGCAAACTATGCGTTTCTGCAGCCCAGTGTCTAGTAGCATATCCCAGAAGAGATGGCTTGGTTCATTTTTTGAGCATTTCAAAGAGTTTCACAGAATTCTTAAGTCTCATTTCTTATTACGGCCAACTTGCGTTGAAACAAAAATGAAGTGATTTTGAAAACATATTAGTCTCCTGTAGATAATAAGGAAACATTCTGTTTACTGTCCAAATTATTGTCTAAAGTGCATCATTAAGTAATATTGAAGGAGCTCAATGAAGCAAAGAAAGCCAATACTTTTGATGAAGCAAGAAGGAAATGAAAATGTCCATCAATGGTTTTCCTTTTGGGACCTTTTTACAGTGCAGTTATAAAAGACGCTGAAGCAAAACATTAAAAAAGTAGTATCTCTGAGCAGCCTTAGGAACAATTATTAGTATGTTATTCAAGTTGCTGATGAAATATTGTAGAATTAATTCCTTCAATCTTGGCTAATGATTTAAACTAACTTGGCAAAACATTTTTGCTTTTGAATTGAAAAATTAAATGAAGTCACATTTAACACCATCCAATTAATCTAAGGTCATTATAAAAAGGGCAGAATGGCATATAATATTAAAATATTGCATATTACCAGAAATTAGGAAACGTATTAAATTAAAGTAGTCTAAAATATTAGATGATGTTACTTGTTATCTTCAGTAATTAGGAAATTGAAGTTTTGTTAAGCAAAATCTTTAATCTTTGGGGAAGTACAAAAATAGACTTTAGCTAGCAAAGACAATGAATGCCAGATTTCCTCAAATAGGAAGAACTTTTGAGCAGTAATCTTTTAGATTTACGGATCATTTCTCTAAGACATAAAAATTTCTTCTACCCTTCATCCTATAATTCCCACTCCTCTCCAACTTTCTCCACTTCTTGAGATTTTGTTCGACAGGTACCACTGTCACTTTGGTGGTGTCAGGGCCAGTCAGCTTCGTCACTCATTACAGTCTTGATTCAAACATGGATAAAAGAGCTGAACTCCAGGAGTGAAATGAGAGTGACTGCCTTGAAACCATTTGGCCAATTGTGGAATCAAGGAACCCAAGCAAAACTGAAGTCAGTACAAATAATGGGGAGATTTCTTCACTTTGAGTAAGACCTAGCACGAAAGGATCTACTTAACAATGTGGAAAACTGCCCAGGGTTATCGTCTCCACAAAAGGAGGACAAAGCTAATCTGACCAATGCTGTGCACAGCAAGAGCTAAACAACATCCAGGGTTAGACTAAGTGTCTACAAGATACAATCACCCAGCCTCCTTCAAATGTACCTTCTAAGATAGGAGCCTCTATCACCAGAAAGAACGAGAACAGATGAATGGTAACATAATTACCAGAGTATCATACCTTACAACATAGCAGGTTCCCATACAAATCACACAACATCTTGACTTGGAACTATATTTCCATTTCTTCAGTGTCATTTGGTCATAATTTTGGAATTCCCTTCCTAGCAGTAGTATAGGGTGTACCTACACTACATGTACTGCAGCAGTTCAAGATGACATATCACTTTTATCTTCTGAAAGGCAATTAATGGTGTGCAATAAATGCTGGACTAGCCAGCAACACCCTGATCTTAGGAATTAACAAGAATAAGTGGGGGCATTCCCATTACAATGGAGAATGGAGCAGAACTCCTGAAGAAGGGTAGTTTAGGTGACTGTGTTAAAAGCTGTGGAAGCATTAACTTGTTAACACTGATGCTGATGAAATTATGGAGCTTGAGTGATTCAATGGGAAGGGTCTCTACCTCTGAGCAGGTAGGTCCCAGGTTCAAGTACCAGCTCCAGGACTTCTTAGTTGCAAGTGAACCCAACCCCAAGTGTAAGGAAGCCAGCATGTGTCAGTGCTCGTCTTCAATCTGGGAAAAGGGGAAGGATTAATGTTGAGAATAACATCTGATTTTAAAACCACTCACCAAATCCAAAAATGACAATTGCTATGAAATTGAACATCCACTTTTGTGGCAATCCCACGTGAAAAGCAGGAAGAGGAACCAATAAATCGGTCAATGGAATGATTAATAAATTCCCTGAATAATGATTTCTGTTTGCCAACCCTTTCCAGTTTAAGCTTCTCACCAAGTATTTTCTAACATTACTAATCTTATTCTTCAGCAGCATCCCTGTGGGCTTTCAGTTCACAAGCTGCTTTGTGACTCAACAAAATATAATATGAAAACAGGTTAACATAACAAACAAAAAGTGACAGACAGAATCTGGTTTATTTTTGTTGCCTTACTTCAGTAACTTATTGTTGTGAAGCTCTTCTGACTTTGGCTTTATTCATTTTAACATGCCTACTCATTATGTAAAATTCAAAACACAACATTTCAATTACGTAGGAATACTGTAACTTGAACAAAGCCTTTTCATTAATTTTTAAATGTGTTCTAAAAATATTACATTTTAGTGCATTAAACACTGCACATCGATAGATCTAGCCGCAAAATCAGGATCAGTAAGTTTGGCACAGTTATTCCAACAAAGAGTTGTCAGGCTGGATATAGCTTTGTGACACACTGGAAGGAAGAGTGGGATTCTGATAGTACACCTGCCAGTGAATTAGCCACTAACTTACCATTTATTTCTAGATTCCTTAGTCAATAGATTGAACAGGCATGATTATGAGCCTGCATTTCAGTTTTAACTCCAGTATTTAACCCTTCAGGAATTTTGAGCAGTTCAAATGATGTACGCACATTCAAATAATGTATCTTGGTTTAGTGATACCTCCTTGGATATGATGTTGGGGCCTATAAGGTCCTGCAGGTAGATACTGTTCCCCATCAAGAGAATGATTAATCTGTCAGAAAAACAGAGGTCAAAGCTGGAGGTAACAGAGAAGGTCAGTAGCAGAATATGATGGCATGTACTTAGATTCAATCCTGAAAGTTGTTGAATGACTAAGCATGGCAGGACAGGTGAGAACTGTGGCATATTCGACTGTATCATCATGGGCGTGTCATGCCCAACATATTCAGCACATCACTCCTCCCATTAGCTATATTTTTAATTTTTCATGGGATGTTAACATTGCTAGCAAGGTCAGAACTTGCTACCCATCTCCAATTCTCCTTGAGTAGGTGGTGGGAGGTGTCTTCCTGAACCTTGTCTTGTAGGAACACTCACTGGGGCATAGGTATCCACAACGCTTTCTTTCATGTGTTTTTGTGGCTGAAACTCGTCAGCTTTTGGATCTACAGTATATGAAAACTTGATGATGCTGCTCCTTAATGTACAAGCCCGAAGCTGCTGAAACTGCCACTTCCCATTTACTTCAATGCAGGTCTTACCAAATGGTTGAGAGATTGGTAAGGACTGCACATTCCTACAGGCTGTTGTGACTAACTGACTTGGCCAAAAACTTGGCTTTTCCCTTTTTATTGTCAAAGTATTCTGATTTGGTGTTTCTCCTCTCCCAAAGTATTGTTGGTTTGGGGCTAATCTTCAAAGCTTTCCAAAGTTATTTTCTCCCTCCCCTCAGAGTCTTCCTGTTCTGTATCTCTGCCTTTGGATTTTTCTCCATTTCCAGTTTTGTTTTCCTTCCAAGCTCCTGGCCAGCCTTTAGAGTCTTCCCACATTTTACTCAGCTTCACCTTTGAAATCTTCTAAGAAATTGTCCTAACCTCAAAGACTTCCCTTTATATTTATGTCCCTTGAACATTTTTTTAAGACATTTGATCCTGGCTCTGGAGATCTTTTCCTGTGCCGCCACCATGAGTTATATTGTGCATTGAGTCAATACTAGTCTAGAGTAATTCCGATTGTATGTGCCGGTACATACACTATCTCTAATGCTGTTTGCTCATTATTTCTAAGTAACGCTCTCCAAGTCCTTATGTACTGTATTAGTCCTTATTTATATCAGGATGTAGGTTATCTAACACAGCTCTCCAATGCAGTGTCTAGGACCCGTCTCTTCATATGTTCATTCTAAACAAGAATCTTCTCCCTTACTCTGACAGAACCTGCTATACCCATGACCTTTACACCACAAAGGGCAAGGACCACAGGTTCATGGAAACACCTGCTAGTTCCCTAGCCTTTGAGTATAGGTGTTGGGACATCATGTTGCGGTTGTAAAGGACATTGGTGAGGCCTCTTCTGAAGTGTGCAGTTCAGGTCACCCTGCTATAAGAAGGATATTATTAAATTGGAGAGCATTCAGAAAAAGATTTACCAAGATTTTGCCGAGAATGGAGAGTTTGAGTTATAAAAATAGGCTGGGACCTTCTTTCACTGGAGCGTAGGAGGTTGAGGCGTGTCCTCAAAGAGGTTAATAAAATTATGAGGGTCATAGATAAGGTGAATAGCAAGGGTCTTTTCCCTAAGGTGGAGGAGTTCAAATCTAGGGCTATATGTTTAAGGTAAGAGGAGAAAGACTTAAAAAGGAGATGAAGGCCAACTTTTTTATACGGAGAGTGGTTTGTGAGTGAATGAACTGCCAGAGGATGTGGTATGCAGGTACTGGTACAACATTTAAAAGACATTTGGTTAAGTAAATGAATAGGAAAGATTTGGAGGGATATGGGCAAATGCAGGGAAGTGGGACTAGTTTAGTTTGGGAACATGGTCAATGTGGACTAGTTAGATCAAAGGCCCTGTTCCCGTGCTGTAGTCACAAACTATCCAGACTTGAAACCATATCACCATTCCTTCATGATCACAGACAAAGTCAACATAGTTGCCCTTTTGGGAAACAAGCTATCAGCCACCTGTCCTATATACTGAAATGTTGTAATAATGAAATCCTGTTAATGTCTCCAGCAGAGCTCTGGAGGGATCTGAGGCAAAGTGTTTCTAGATGGAGGTGACTTTACCAGCTGCTGGCAAAGCATGTTCACAAGAACCACTTGCCAGGTCATTTTGTTCCAACAGAGTGTAAATGTCTACCAGCTCCTAACGTGAGCGATGGAGCCTCCTGAGACATTGTATTTGATATTTTGAGGGAGTGTATTTCTCTGCCTGTGTGCCCTATGTGCACTTGGCCTCTTGCAAGCTACACATTCCTGATACCTGGTCCTTCTGCTGGTGTCAGCCTGGCTGGTGCAGTTGATGCTTCTGATCATATTGGTCTTCGTCTGAAGTCCAAGGTAAGACAGCGGATGTGGCACCAATGTGTAAAGACACATTTCCTGCTCCTATGATGCTGCTGGGCCTGCTGTGTTCATCCAGCACCACACCTTGTTATCTTTTTATTTTACTATATCTTTGATCACAGAATGAAATGGGAGAAGACCTATCTTAGCAACAAAGTACTGTGGAAGATATTGTTGCACATTTTAAAACAAGTTATCAGCAGTTATTGTAAGAGCACTTTGCACCATTGTTTGTGCAATAAATTGTGTGGTCGGAGGGGAGGTAAAAGCAATTTGCAGATGAACGGGCATAAGGACAGCACATGCAAAGAGGGATTTAGTTGACAGCAGTTTAGTTTATGGAATGGTGATTGGTCATTGATAACGAAGGCTTTCTGCCTGCCAACAACTATATGATTGGCTCCCAAGTAGCTGAATAGCTTGTTGATGTAAATAATTTAGCCAGAAGCCTTTGGACCTCAAGAAAGCAAAACCTTACTTTCTGTGCAGTATAAACATACATTAGCCTGAAGGAAGCCAATCTAATTTCCTTCGCCAGTTGCTGCAAAGCTGTGATTTTAACCAATAAGTCAGAGACTATGTACTTTGTGAACTGGTTACTCTCTGCCTCCTCCAAGGGAGTGGAAATTACCCGAAGCGAAAGAGAGAGAGATCAATGAATGGGGTCAATGATGGAGTGAGCCCTGACAGGCTTAAGAATGGGAGGGTTTGGGATATGCAGTGGCATAATGGTAATATCACTAGACTACTAATCCAGAACCCAGCTAACCTTCTGGAGACAAGGGTTATATCTACCATGGTTAGTGGTGAAATTTTAATTTTATAAAATCTGGAACTAAAAACAAGTCCCAATGGTGACCATGTGTCACTTTCAATTGTTGTTTACTAATAACCTTTAGGAAATCTGTCATCCTTACCTGCTCTGGCCTATCTGTGACTCTAGACCACAACTAATGTGGTTGACTCTTAACTGCCAACCAGTCAATTTGGAATGGACAATAAATGCTGGCCTAGCCAGAGATGCCCATATCCAGTGAAAAAAATTTTAAAAAAGATTGCAGTAAACCTTCAGGACAGAAGCCATTGAACCATCCTCCTAGTTTATCTGTTCCGCCATAAAATCAAAGTTTTGTCTCTGCCTATATGTGTTTGTAGAGGGAGTTACTAAGGGCATTATAAATTTAACTAGTCGAGTCATATGTTAATACTTGAGAGATATTTATCTGGAGCTCAAACTTGCGTATTTGTAATAAATAACATTTGTTGCTAAGTACTGAAACCTGGTTTGCTCTTTCTGCTAGCCTGGGTCTACAAAGACAGGAACATTGTGGAATTTTGTATATTTTGTCAAAACCTTTAACTTTTGTGAAACTCCAGAAATATCTGGGCTTGATTTCCAGCACATTACCTCAGTAAGCCATGCAAAATGCCTGTCCAATAGATCACAACTTCAATGTGAAGAACAGACATACAAACCCCTCAGAAATGTAGCACACAATCTAGGTTGACATTTTAACGCAGTACTGAAGGACTGCTGCACCTTTAGAGGTGCCATCTGTCAAACTAAAACCAGCCTGTATGTTTAGCTGGACAGAAAAAAAATTATATGGCACTTTTTTTGGATAATGAGAAGAAATTTTAAATCTCTTATCAAACCAACATCAGTGAACAAAAGAGATAACACAGTGGAGGAGCACAGCAGGCCAGGCAGCATCAGAGGAGTAGGAAAGTTGACGTTTCGGGTCGGAACCCTTCTTCAGACTCTTTCGGTCCCGACCCGAAACATCAGCTTTCCTACTCCTCTAATGCTGACTGGCTACTGTGTTCCTCCAGCTCCACACTGTGTTATCTCTGACTCCAGCATCGGCAGCTCTTACTATCTCTCAGTGAACAAAAGACCTTGTTTGCTTCAGGAAAAACCTTGATGTATGGAAGTTGGAGATCATATACATGTGCATAACAGCATTAAGAATAGCTTTAAAAAATAGCTGTGAAGGATATTGCAATGCCCAGGGAATGCTATTCTCACTTATCACATACTGACATGTATTCCACCATCATTAATTTAGTAACTTTCTCACTCAGTCATATTTCCTTTACTTATTTATTCATTCATACTTTCAACCATTCTTTCCTCATTAATTCAGTCATTCAATCAATCACTTTTTAGATTACTCTAATTCAATTAGCCCACTCACATAATTTAACATTATTTACCAGCCCCCAACCCCTGTTACTTAGTTGACTTGGTGAACAAACATTCATTCCAAAGTCTTTCCGTTTTCAGAATTCCTGTGTGTATGGTAATTTAGAACATTCTGAAATGGGTGAACAAATCTTAAACAATTGGTAAAACTATAAACTAGAAGCTATAAATCTGAAAGATAAACAAAAGATGTTGGAAATACTCATTAGGTCAGGCAGCATCTGTAGGAGAGCGAAAAAAAAATGGGTTACCAATTCGAGTTTGTAGCCTTTCAGCAAAATTGGAAAATGTTGAAATGTAACAGGTTTTAATCCTGTGATAGACTTTGGGGAAAAGGGAAAAGAACAACAGCAGCACTGCAGCTCAGTGGTTAGCACTGCTGTCTCACAATACCAGGGACCCAGGTTTGATTCCACCCTCGGGCAACTGTCTGTGTGGAGTTTATACATTCTGCCTGTGTCTGTGCGGGTTTCTGCTGGGTGATCCGGTTTCTTCACAATCCAAAGAGGTGCAGGTGAGGTGGATTGGCCCTGATAAACTGCATGTAGTGTTCAGGGATGTATAGGTTAGATGGATTAGCTGTGGGAAATGCAGGTTTACAGGGATAGGGTTGGAGGGGATTGCTCTTCAGAAGGTCAGTGTGGACTTGATACTTCCACACTGTAGGGATTCTATGAACAAAAGCGAAGATCTATGGTGGAGCAGTTTATGCGAGGAAAGTAATTGATAGTGCAAAGTAAAAGGGAATTGTAACAGGCAAGTAAGGAAATGAAAAATGGGTCAACGGAACAGAGCTACTCTCCAAAAGATTGGGAACAGAAGATATAATTAGAAATAGTTGAACTCAATCTTGGAGTCGAGATGGATTTTGAGGCAGATTTCTGTTTCCAAGGCAGGAAATTTCAAACTCTCTGCACCAGCCTTGGGAGGAAGTGCTTAATCTGACTAGAATTTAACCCAGTGGGGTGTGTGTGATACAGAGTTGGACCTGTTGCCACAGACACAGATAGAAGGAGACCATTGGAACTTCTGATGCCTGAGGCAAACTGTTTAAAAGGCTATAGTTCTCAGGGATTTCATGCCATTTGTTACCTAAAATTTTAGGCCCTCACCTCTCACATTTTATCACCGCTCAATGGCTTTCCTTGCCAACCTATACCCTATACATCCAACCCATAGTCCCTTACAGCTCCCATGCCAAGTTAGTAGCACTCATTCTGTCCCTGAGGATCATAATTGTCTCCATGCCAATTTCATTCCAATTGTCTGCAACTTACACAATATCCAGCATGGGCAAACCTCAGATGTCATGTTGAGATGAAAAAACTAGGAACTAAACAATTAACTAAATGCTTGGTGGAACAATACAAAAGGAATTGTACAAAAAGGCACTTCACAACTTGGTAGCTACAGACCTTATATGTCCTTCACCAGCATTTCCAAAACTGAAAGTGTTAAGCCCCATACTAAAGTAAAAATGGAGTCTGACTGAGCTCTACAATGAGTGTTCTAATGACCATGCTGATTTGATTGGAGTCATGCCACTTCCACTTTCTCATACTGGTGATCGGCTGGAAATGAGGAAGGAGCTTCTGAATCCGGGGCCTTCTCACTACATTTACACTTCTATGGAGTCACAAAGATTCCGCAACATGCTGGTCCATGATGACTAATCAAAAGGTGAGGTGGCTTTCTTCAAACTTCCATGGTGAATTATTGGAACAGTGTTGAAAGCTGAAGTTGGAAAGATCAGATTGGAAGTGAAGCAAAGATTTCAAAAATAGTGAAATCCCCTAGTCTCCTACATTAAGAGGTTGGAAAACTTTATTAACAAATGCTAACATGAAAATCTTGCTTGTGATAATGCGTTGGGGCAAATAAAATATCAGATGTCCCCCAGTTTATTGTGAGAAAAGAGACTGGAGGAATAATTCACACTGATATGTGATTGACACTGTATTTTAGTATCGCAAACATTACAGATAACCATATTATTTTATGTAAATTGACATGGAATGAGGTAGTGATAAGTTCCATCAAGGATTCTATCACAGCCATTTCAGTTCCTCACAAAATTCCTTAAATAACCAATCTCATTTACCTGCTTGTATGTAACAGGAAAGGGGGATGGACTTGTCCATTCATCTTTATGGCATAGAGGCTATCATTCTGTATTGTGATAAATCCGATCCTACATGACTTAAGGCCATTTTAGTCTGCTATATGAGATCTCGCAACAGAATATTTTGTTCGTGTGATATATGTAAACAATAAAAGGGGAAAAGTCCTCTGTGCATTCTGTGTGATGAAACTGTAAACTTGTCAATAAAAGGTTTGGAGTTTTATTCAGTTTAGTCCACAAAATAAATGTTCTCGGGTGATTTTATTTTGTTGGAATGTGCACGGTGAATAAGAGGGCAATGCTGCCATCTTTCGATTACCAGCAGTATTGCAATGTTGACCTCAACACCTCTAAACGTGAAGTCACAGAAACAAATCATTTGGTAGTTGCTGCATTTGTGTATCTTCAGATAATTGTTTTGCATAGAGAATAGCTCTGTCACATTGCAGGTGGCAAACTTGTAAATTTTTGCATCATGTTATAGCTATTAACAATATACATATTGAATACATTATTAAATAAAATGAAGGAGGAAGAGGAAAGTTTAAAGGAGATGTTAGGGGCAGGTTTTTTACACAGAATGTGGTAAGTACCTGGAATGTGCTGTCAGAGGAGGTGGTAGAAGCAACTACAATAGCAACTTTTAAGAGGCATTTTGACAGATACATGAATAGGGAGGGAATAGAGGGATATGGACCACGTAGAGACAAAAGGTTTTTAGTTTAGAAAGGCATCATGGATCAGCACAAGCTTGGTGGGCCAAAGGGACTGTACCTATGTTGTACTGTTCTTTGAAGCAGCAGTAGTGTGAACTATCTGCAGGATGCACTGGAGAAATTCACCAAAAGATCCTGAGACAACACCTTCCACAATTAGAAACATTTTCTTTATGTCCATCCTATAAAAACATTTCACAAGCTTACAGATATCTATTAGGGCACCCTCAACTATCTCTTCTGCAGAGAAAAAAACTAAGAACTGTTCACAGATTCCTGATTAATTTATCTTCTCAGATATAATATTATCCATGTGATACTATAGCAACATTTAAAAAAGCCTTTGTATACGTACATGGATGGGAAGGGTTTAGAGGGATATGGACTGAATGCAGGCAACTGGAACCACCTGAGTGGGCACCATGGTCAGCATGGACCAGTTTGGGCCAAAGGGCCTATTTCCATGCTGCATTACTCTATGACTCTATGATTCTTTTCACAGCATTTTCTTAGACAGCAACTTCCAAACCCATGGCTTTTATCATCTAAAAGGACAAAAGCAGCAGGTACATAAGAATACTACCACCTACATGTTCCCCTTACTGTTATAGTCACCGGTCCATCCTCATTGCTGGGTCAAAATCTTGGAACTCTCTTTTTAACAGCACTGAGGGTGTACCTATACAACATGAAATGCAGCGGTTCAAGAAAGTGGCTCACCACCACCCAATCAAAGGATAATTACTGATGGTCAATAAATGCTGGTCATGCCTTCATCCCATGAATGGAAAAATACCTTTTGAATGGGAGTTGAAAGTTTGATAAGTTATCCATGGCCTTTCTGGTTCTCATGTTGTTTCTCAGTTCCACCCATATATGCTCAGCGAATCTCTTAAATATCAACTGGACCTGCCTCAGTATTACTTTTCAGCTTTATCAATCTTTTCCCGATTCTATGGAAGAACTCAGGCTCTGTGCTGTGACTCATGCTAGTGCGTCTCCTTATTGTCTCCTGGCTATGACCCAGCACTTCTGATTTATATCCACAGGATTAATAGGTTTCCAGGTATTCTGACCAATATAGATGCAAACAGATATCAATATCTGCTGTCTCTGTTGTACTGCTCTTACTGCTGCTGTAAACGTAATTAGTTAAAATTAAACTTAAACCTTACTTTCTAGCTTAAACATAAGTATAAATTAAATAAATCTTAGCGAACTCCAAATTCCCACATTCTAAATGATTGTCCTTTTTTTTAAAATCAACCTGTCCAGATGAGTTATGACACCTCTGCAACAGATGGAACTTGAACTCAGACCTCCTGGCTCAAAGGTAGGGACACTTACAATGCACCACGAGAATTCCCTCCAAAGGCCTGTGCACTAAAATAGACCAGCTGTCAATGATTAATATACAATCATTATATGATTTCTGCCTCCTAGCCAAATTTGTACACATAGTACCTTTAGTATTTTTGTTCCACAATCTTAATGTTTCTAGTTGGTTTGTTGATGTTCTTGACTTTCCAAGAGGATAAAATTGATGCTGTGGTACAATCATAGACTTTACTGCATGAAACTACTTTCAAAATCCTTTCTATTTCTACTGATAATGAAATTTAAAGCATTCACAAAATCTTGACACAGCCAGTAGATATTTATTTAAGTAAATGTACCTTTACAACACCTGATTGAACATGTATATCTGATGACAAAATGTATTTTAAAAAGGAGTTTCCTCTCCTTAAGGATAGCGACATGTAGGGTTTTTGGGGGACTATAAATGGAATGAAAGTTCAACTGCTACATAACTGAAATACCAGGAGAATATTGCAACTTGAAAAAATCAAGTGCTGCACATTTTAGCTGTGCAAGGCAATTTTGCTTTTTAGAGCAGTGAGTGGGATATTTTGAGTGGAACTGAGTTTCCTTCAGCTAAAGAAATTCTGCCTGATGACCATCTTCTGATTTGTTGATGTGTAGTTTGTCACAAAACTGTATATGCAAGGGCAGCCAAAGACACCCAGTGCCTATAAACTGAAAATATCTATCCTTCCATTTCCCTGTCCATGGGAAAAACCCAAAAAAGAAAGCTTAAAATGTTTCTCCCAACTAACTATTAATGTGAAGAATGATCATTGCTTTACTGACAGCAGAGTCCCATCAGTGAAAAAAATCAACAGGAAGTGTGTGAGATTACTTCATCCATTCTTGATATTGGGCTTCTGTTCTTTGCAGTTTTGTTTATCCTGTCTATATTCATTTTCCAACCATAATATGTGTCAAACCATTTATCTTTTGTTTGTCTTTATCATGAATGAGTGTTTGTGTATTTGGGGGTTTTGAAGCAGATTAGTTGTAGATTATAAATCTTGCTCTCTGCCATTTCTTCAAGTTTTGAGTCACAATAATTGCAGATATTTTCTGTTAATGACCAAACCTGCTGTAAATTGCTCTGGTCCTGAGATGCAGTCAGTCAGGCAAATTGGTCATCTCAGTGGCCTGAAGAGATTTTATGCATTCGTTGTGACTTGTGGAACAGTGGGGCATGATTATTAGTGCACTCTTGCCAGTTAAGATGTGACATGATGAATGAAAACAATAGGACATGGATTTTTCTCTTTCATTTTTAATTTATTTTGCGGAAAGGTCTTTGCAAGAATTATGGAAGTTCTGACAATTCTCTCTCCGCGTCTGAAGGATGTTCATCATCAGTGCCGAAGACGTTGAAAATGCCCACCCATATTTGGTAAATGATGTTTTCATGTTATTACCGATTAATTTACATATGCAACACAAACATTGTCAGGTATATTTGAATTGCTGTGTCATAGCAATATAAATGTCCAGATATGGGTGAATTTTCAACATTTGCAACTGAGGCAAAACAAAACAATATGAAAATGAATTTGTTGTAGACAAAGCAGGGGATTTAAAATAATTTGAAAACTAAATTTCAAAATAAATGTTGACATGATTTCTTCACTTAGCATTTCCAGCGACAAGAGCCAAACAATTTTATTCCCTCTCAAAGTGGACGATCTCCTGGTCACAGAAATAACAATGACTTCCAATTATGTAATGGTCTGAGCAGCCATGATTTTGATCACGCCCTCATTAGCAAGTGTGCTTAAGACTGCCAATGTTACAAGCTCTGGAATGCCTTCCCTAAACCTCTCCCTCTCTCTTTTCTCATTTTGCACACCCATTTAAACCTACGTCATCAACCCTAACATCTTCTAAATTGTTCAGCTTCAAACTCGGTGTGTTAATGGTTTGGTATAATACATGTTTTTGAAAAGGAAGTCAAAACTAACTGTGTAATTACTTAGGAGAATTTTAGCATCTTTATTTAAAGGGAATTGGCTAAAATCCAGACAATGTGAAAATAGCAGCATAAACTTTTTTAAATTCATTCATGGAATGTAGGTATCACTGGCTAGTTCTGGATTTATTGTCCATCGCTTAAGAAGATGGTAGTGAGCTGGCTCCTCGAACCGCTTCAGTCTGTTTGATGTAGGTAAACCCACAATGCTGTTGCGGTGGAAGATCCAGGATTTTGACACAGCGACACTGATGCAGCCACAATATATTTCCAAGTTAGGATGGTGAGTGGCTTGGATAGGAACTTTCAGATGGTGTTCCATATATCTACTGCCCTCATACTTCTAGATAGTGTGGGTGTGGGTTTCGAGCTTTGGTAAATTTTTGCAGTGCATCTTGTAGATGATACACGCTGCTGCATTGGTGGGGGAGGAAGTGGATGGGTGTTTCAATTAAGCAGGCTGATTTATTCTGGTTGATGTCAAGCTTCTTGAGTTCTTTTGAAACTGCAATCATCCAGGCAAGTGGAAAATATTCCATCATATTTACACATCATGCCTTGAAGGTAATGGACAAGTTTTGGGGAGTCAGGATACAAGTTATTTGTTGCTGGATTCCTAGCCTCTGACCAGCTCATGCAGCTGCAGCATTTATATGGTGAGTCCTATTCAGTTTCTGGTCAATGGTAACCCGCGGGAAGGGGTTCATCGATTGCAATGCCATTAAATTTCAAGGATTGATGGTTAGACTCCATTTAATTGGAGATGGTCATTCCCTAGCTTATTACGGAACAAATTGTAGGCAACCCTGGATATGTCTAGATCTTGTTGAATTTGGACATGGAATGCTTCAGTATATGCAATCATCAGTGAACATCTGAAATTCTGACCTTATGCTTGAGGGAAGGTCATTAATAAAGTAACTGAAGATTGTTGGGCCTTAAGACTACCAGAGAAACTTCTGTAGAGATCTCCTGGAGCTGCATCTTCCAAACCCACAACAACATCCACCTAGAAGCACAAGGGCAGAAGATACATTGGAACACCACTGCTTGCAAGATTCCCCCCAAGATACTACCCATCCTGACTAGGAAATGTTCTGTCACTGTCACTGGGTCAAAATCCTGAAACCCTCTCCTTAACAGCCCTGTGGGTCTATTTACATAATATGGATCTCCAACAATAACAACCATTTTCCTCTGTGCTAGGTATAACTCCAACCAGTGGAAAGATCCTCCCCCTCCCCCACCACCGATTCCTATTGGCTGCTCCTTTGAACATTGACTGCTCCTTTCCTCCAGATGCTGCCTGGCCTGCTCCTCCAGCCTCCTGTTTGTCTACCTTGGATTCCAGCATCTGCAGTTTTTTTCCCTCAATCTATATTTGCCTCTATCTATCACAATAAATGTGAGGGGATGTATTGGAATCAAATTTTCTAGAATAGAGCCTCATCCCTCTCGTGACGAAAATACTTACAGTGCTGAGTGTTCTGAAGAACTGCCACAGATGTCAAGTGGCACTAAAATGCACCTTCCCAACTACCTTCCCCCAGCCCCACCCCTCCTCTATCTATTTATTTCCCAGCTCCCTTCACACTCCCATTTCTGAAGTCGGGTCCTGACCTGAAATGTCAACTCTGATGCTGCCTGGCCTGCTGTGCTCCTCCAGTTTCACACTGTGTTGTCTTTGAATCCAGCATCTGCAGTTCTTGCTGTCTCTGAGTAATTAAATTTATTAAGTTTTGGTATCCTGCTTGGCCTCTGCTATGCAATTCTTTTCATTAGATTTCATGAAATATAAAACACATTGAGATCTTTGAGAAACAGCTTTAACTATTGGGTAACCTGGAGACTGACAAGGCTGGTAGAAATGCAGGCAAGGAGAGCAGCACACATTATTCTTCAAGAGCCTGAAGGAATCCTCCTGCTTTTTTTTGTTCCACAAGATTTGATTGAGCAGCATACCCACTCTGCTCATTGGTACAATTGAACCAGTGTCTGATGCAGATCACAGGGATCTGTAAGCATTCAGAAGGCTCCCACGTGATTCAGCCAGTGCCTGAACTGCTCAGCAGAATTCCTTAGGCACTGAGATAGAAAGGCACAAAATTGACTGTCTCGACCTGAATTCCCAATCTTCTTGTGAAAAATGAGTGAAAATCCTTTGCGTTTCTGAAGTTTGCTTTAAGTGCTAAAGTAAATCCAGTATTTGCCACTTGGCATTTTCATGTATCTTGTCCCCCATGTCTGGTCAGACAGAGTATCATCATTGGTTCATTCCAATATCAGACAGGAAAGAGAAACGGATAGAACTTGCGTTTTATGATGCTTTCTCCAACACCACAAAGTAACTTAGCATATAGTCAATGTTTAAGCTTTGATTTCGACTTGATTTTGATTTGGAGAAAATCTGAGAAATCCAGAACTTAAAGCCACGATTGTTTAAGATGGGGGTGGCAATATAACGATGCAAAGAGTCATGTGCTGCTCTCAGAAGCTTGAAGACTGGTGGAACTAAATTCCGCAGGAGGTGAAAAATTAACTTCTCAGATGATGGGATGAAACTCAATATTGTACCTTTGGAAGGTTGACAATGATTCAGCTTTTCACAGCAGCAAATATTGAGAAGCCCTTTTGCATATAATTGCACAAATTAAACAAATAGAATCCCTACAGTGTGGAAACAGGCCATTCAGCCCAACGAGTCCACATTGATCCTCTGAAGATCATCACACTCAGACCCATTCTGCCACCCCATCCCTGTAAACCTACATTTCCTATGGCTAACCTACACATCCCTGAACACTGTGGGCAATTTAGCATGGTCAATCCACCTGATCTGCACATCATTGGACTGCTTATTAAAAGGCAATCTCATCATAATTAAGTGCACCTTTCAAATGAAGTTCAATGCAATTGAGGAATACTGGCCTTCAGATTCACAATTGCATTTAAGAGAAACACAATAGGCGAGGTACTTGCCTGCTGGAGTTGGCATGCATATTGGTAGCTTTTTCTTCTTTAGAGTTCAATGATCCGCAACTGTTTAAAAACCAGGTGTCATCCATTTATGAAAGAGTTAATAAGAATTTTTTTGTCAGAGAGTTGTGAAACTTTGGAACTGTCTTCTTCAAAATAGGATGGAGGCAGAGACTTTGAATACTTTCAAGACCAGAATAGATGGATTCTTGAGTAAGATGGAGCTGAAAGGTTGTAGCAGGTAGCCAGGAATGTGGAGTGATCAAATCAACTAATGATCTTACTGAATGGCAGAATGGGCTCAAGGGCTCAGTAAGCTAGCCTTGCTCCAAATTTGTGTGACCATCTATATGTACATATCTCTATACAACTAAGGGCTGTCACCCCCTGTTGGCAAGGAGACTGCACTTCCTTCTTGGGCATGTATGCTTTTGTTTCATTGCATTGTTCTTCTCTTCTGGTGACTGCATTTAGCTTTATATTTTCACCATAACTCTGGTGGTATTGTAAACCTGTGTATGAGCCAATTTGAAACAAAGCAGGCTGCACTTACATTGCACGTGCTGCTCAAAGAATATTCAGCTGTCTGCGCCTCCAAGTCTGTGAAATTGAACCAGGGCAGAGTGTGCAAGTTTGAGAATCTCATACAAACACATGGGTTCATGGACATATATTACATCATTATGTGTGGGCTGAGTCATATGACATAATGACCAATGATTAAGTCCTGCAAAGAAATAGACATCTCCAAGTCATATGCAATCAACCAACCCTCACTCAAGAAAACTTGCAGACTGAAGGAATCATAGTTGACAACAACCATATATCCACGACAATGATGCACATCCATCTGTGATGACAGATTGCAGAGCAAAGGTACATCGCGAGATCTGGTCATCTCAAAGGGTAGTCAATTTATGGAGTTCTTTACTGAAAAAGTCTCTTAAGCCTGTATCATTAAGTATATTCAAGGCTAAGATAGACATTTTTAATCAGTAAGGGAAACAGCAGTTAGTGATATGGAAGGAAAGTAAAGTTGAGGATTATTAGTTCACTAATAATCTCAGTGAATGGTACGTCTGACTCTTATGGTCTTAACGCTCAATGGGTTGACATATACCACAAAACAGCGTCAATATCTTTTAGTTGAGAGTTTGAAACAGGCTCCATCTACCCACTGGGATGAAACAAAAAGATCACACAGAGAAAAGTGAAGAAGGACAAAGGAATTCTTCAAGGGTCCTACTAATCTATATTCCTCAATTGACATGAGCAAAACTGGATTATTTGGTCACCAATGTGATTGCTGTTTCTAAAGCCTAATTTCTCAGTTTTAATAAGCACAATACTGAATCCTAGCTCACCAGTCATCATTACTGATCTTGATTACCTTCTGTTATCAGCCTGTTTGTCTGACATCTATACTCTTTCGATTAAACTTTGGGAAGACAAAAGGTATTGTCTTTGAGCCCTGCCATAAACTCTGTCCCTTTGCCATTGATTTCATTCTTAGACACCATCTCAGTCTGAACTAAACTAGTTGCAAGTTCTGAGTTCATTCAACCCCAGGCTGAGTTTGCTTTCAAAGTAACTGTTGGCTTAACAAGGTGTACAGCTGGATGAACACAGCAGGCCAGGCAGCATCAGAGGAGCAGGAAAGTTGACGTTTCAGGTCTGGACCCTTCTTTCCTGCTTCTTAGATGCTACCTGGCCTGCTGTGTTCATCCAGCTCTACATCTTGTTATCTCAGACTCCAGCATCGACAGTTCCTACTATCTCTGTTGCCTTAACATTTTCTCTTCTTGTTATACCTTTGAAAGATGAATCCTTACAGGAGCAGACTTTTGCCAAGAATGGAATGATGATATCACACAAGATTTTTAAAAACAAACTTATGTTGATTGAGTAAAAGAAAATGGCAAAATCAGCTGACACCTGGACACTGAAAAGTCCTCTTTGGTAGAGAAAACATCTACAGGTGTTCCTCAAGGTAATGTCTTCGGCCCAAACATCTTCAGCTGCTTCATCAATGACCTTTTGAAGATTTTACAGAGTTCAGACATAGGGCATGTCTGTCTAACATGATTTAATCTGCAAAAAATTGTAAAAGTGCAAGCTCTTCCCTTGGACATTAAATTGAATAATGTTAATTTATGGATATTTTCAAAAGAAAACAATTTGCCTAAAATCCTGCCTCATGTTCCTTCTTCAGCCAACGCTACTAAAAATAGATTATCCGACTATTCCTTAATGTATACTTTGTGGGATTTTCTTCTGTGCAAGTAACCTGCTACTTGACAACAGTAATTACACCTCAGAAAAATAATTCATGGCTGTAAAGCATTTTGGGAAGTGATAAAGTTCTATATGTTAATTAATTCCTTTTTTAAATCTGTGTAGTCAACTTGATTATCGTCCAGATATACTTCAATAGTGTTAACAAGGTGTGGAGCTGGATGAACACAGCAGGCCAAGCAGCATCATAGGAGCAGGAAAGCTTGACGTTTCGGGCCTAGACCCTTCATTAGAAAATTTTCATCAGAAAATCAAAGTATACATTAAGGAGTAGTCGGATAATCTATTTTTCTGATGAAGGGTCTAGGCCTGAAACATCAAGCTTTCCTGCTCCTATGATGCTGCTTGGCCTGCTGTGTTCGTCCAGTTCCATACCTTGTTATCTCAGATTCTCCAGCATCTGCAGTTCCTATTATCTCTGATACTTCAATAGTGTATTTGGATTCAGGTATATTGGATCGATTCTAACAATGACCTCCCTGCATCTGATGCAGTGATGAGTTCTAACACAAGATAAATTGTATGACAGCTGTTATTGCACACATTGCTGTATGCTTCATGTCCACACAAGCTTGTGTACACTTAAAAATACCTGAATGGGTCACTGCATGTAAAGACAAGCCTTACACCTCTATGCATTTCCACACATCACTAATAAGTCTGGACATGTCTACAGACATTTTTTTTATCAGGCCTAAACTCCTTATCTCACAGAAACACAAGGTAAACTCTGTCCCAAAAGTGCATCCTACAGATATACAAATTACCTCAAAACAAAATATTCCCAGCTCATAGGTGCTCAATGTATCATTCACAGATAGATCTTCTTAAATGTTACACTGAGACTTGAAAGATCACATTATTTAAGAATGCCACCAATCTGAGCAAAAGCTACTCTGCCATGTGATCACTTAAATTAGATTCAAGATAATTTCAAAATCAAATCATGAAATCTCAGTCTTATATTAATTATATTGTACATTAATCCTCACCACCCTTTGCAGCTTCCACGCGTTGTTCGTGTTCACAGCAGTTGACACAGAGCCATCAGAAGCTGCCAACCGTCCATCACAGAGAAAAAACTTTACAGGACTGAATTTTACTAAAAGGTGTCAATTTTAGGGATTTCATACAGTCATTCTGTCCGTGCGCTCTAGCGGGTTTCTCACGCAATTCTCTGCAGCTCTCCTCATTATTTCTGCTCCAGGCCTCTATGGTGCCTCATGTGTACTATCATGTAATCAGCAATGGCAGACCTGCTCACCACTGCCGTGACTTCCTGGCTTTCCTGGCACGACTGCTACGTTTATAGCCCACCCATGCACCAGGTCAAGCACTGGCACCTTGGAGGTGCCCTTCACAGTGGTCGGAATGGGAGAGGTACAGAACAGAATCCTCCTGATAGTACATAATGTGACATGGGTGATGCTTCTTTGCAAGGACAAGCTCACATTTGTAAATATATTGTTCCTTCACATCAGTACCTCTTAAATTGACTGTCACTGTAACTGGAACTACAAGAAACAAGCTTACATATAGGTTACCTAACCTTAGTTTCATACCATGTTAGAATCCTGCCTAAGGGAGTGTTACTCTGTCCCTTATGCTTAATGTAGCATGACATCTTCTCTTTTTTCAATTAGGAGCATTTCATACTGGAAAGCCTTCAAATGGTAGAAAATGTTCACTTTTATTCAACAATACCGAAAGTGAAGAAAAAGCCAATAACAGAAAGGTACATTTTCTCTAGGAGCCAACAGGGATCATTTTACTTTCAAGCAAAAACAAATTTACAGTCAATGAATGATTACTGCATCCAACTCACATCTATTGGATTCAGGGGTCAGTGAAGTCCTTGTACCTGAAGCTGCACTGAAGTTTCAGGTTGAGGTGATACTCCCCCACATAATGTCCCCACCTTTCTCCTTGGAAGATTGCTGCTACTCTCCTAGCTCTTCAGCATTCATCATATCCTCTTGTTGCCTGCTCCAGTTGTGCAGAGCACGATAACATGGCAGACTCTGTCTGGAATGTAATCCAAGCAGCAGAACCTTGTGTTCAGGAAGTCTATCATCTGCCCTGGTCAAAGAATAGGCTGCATCATATCTACACTCCGCCTCAGCCAAGAGTTACATAACAGAATTAACAGTCAGTTGTAAAGATCACAGCTTTTTATATTTCCGTATTTTTGATTGTAGGAACAGGAAAGGGGCTGTATTAAAATCATGAACTATCGAAGGGATAGCTGTACTTCTTAAAAGCAAGGTACCTAATGCACATTGCAATGGGGTGGTGATGGCCAAGTGGTATTATTGCTGGACTGCTAATCCAGAGACCCAGATAATGTTCTGGGGACCCAGGTTCGAATCCTGTCATGGCAGATGGTGGAATTTGAATTCAATAAATATCTGGAATTAACAGTCTAATGTTGACCGTGAATCCATTGTTGATTGTCAAAAAAAAAAACCCTCTAGTTCATTAATATCCTTTAGGGAAGGAAACTGCCATCCTTACTTGGTCTGGCCTAAATGTGACTACAGATCCAGAGCAATGTGATTGACTATTAACTGGGCAATTAGGGATGGGCAATAAATGCTGCCTAGCCAGCAATGCCCTCATCCCATGAATGAATAAAGAAAAAGTGCTGTTTGAACTGCTGCTTGTTCAAGCAGCTGGGGAGGGACTACAGACCGGTTGGAAATGGGATGCATGCAAGGGGGCATTCAGCTGGCAACATGTAGCTGTTTGGTTTGTGCAATGTTGGCCACTTGTTAATGGCAATAACTATGTGATTGACTCCCAGATTGATGAGCAGCTTGGAGGTGTGAATGTTTGGTCAGAAGCTTTTGGACATCCAGAACAGAAGGTTGGTTCTTTTTCTCTACAGTAAAAAAAACCTTGACCAATAATGATAGAGCAGCTATGTGGGTTACCCATCCTTAGCTCCATGCCATCTTAGAAACCCTTGTCTAATGGAGCTCCACTCTGTCCCTTACGCCCAGTGTAGCATAACATCCTCTTCATAAGGCCACAAGAAATAGGAAATGGAGTAGGCTGAATATTCCTGAACATTCCCACCGCCTTCTCTACTAAAGCAGGGACCCATAATGGAAATGTTACAAGCATCCATCCTAGCACCACAAGTGCAGGATTTAACTTCACTGGCTCATTGAAAGCAGAAACTCAATAAAAATCCCTAAATTAACTCAAAATATAGCCTGTATACAGCACTTCAATGTTTTATGATTTAACTTCCAATCAAAAAGTTATTGTCAGCAAAAATAAATCAACAACCAATCAATGCACCAAAACAGAACATTAGAATAGGCGGTAAATCGTGAACATGTAACATTTTTCTCATCAGAACATTGTCCTGACAGTTCTTGGAGTAAGTCCATTCTATTGCTCCATCACCCAAATTGTTTGGATTAAATATTAGTCAAAATGCACAGTAATAATATAGAATCAATTTTTTCAAACATCAGTAAGTATTCCTGTTGATTGATCATTTTTTCTGCACAACTCCTGCACAGCCATTGATCTAATGCTTTAATATAGTTTAAAACGTCTTGTGATGTTCTCGGTCTTTGTGTTGTGCATGTTCAGAGAAATAAAACCAGAGCCTTAACATATTCCAGACCACTTGTACTTTTACAGTATTTCAGAGTCAAGGTAAGAACAAGGTGAGCACAGTAAGGGAGTGGAGACTAGAGGTAGTTATGTATGGCACTGGTTAAGATAGTTAGGGAGAATTAGAAATGTATAAGCATCATATGTAAAGTTCCAAACCAGCACCTTGGAGCATCCATATTCTGGCCTTAGTTAATGCTAGGAGCAGATGGATTAGTTTCAGGTTTAGGTCAGAAAATAACTATTTCATGCTTAATCGACAGCTGCCCCAAACGCGTCTGTTTCTGTAATTTAAAAAGAATTTTGTGATAAATTTTAGTAGCATTACTAAGATTGATTAGAATGTGGAGTTCACGATCAGAGGATATTGATGAGGCAAGAATGAGATCCATGTCGCAAGGCCTGGTGTCATGGCCTCCCCTGTCAACCTGGGGGAAATGGTTAGTCCACCTTGGGACCACACTGTCTCAGACCTCCATGTAATTTCCCCTTACCAACCATGTCTGGGGCAACTGAGTCAAACCATGCAGCTCAACTCCAGACAGCAATGTTTGACAAGGTTCACAACTGCATTTTAAATATGGTGTTGGTTCTCAGAATCCAGGGATGTCTCAGCAGTGGTGAATATTTTCAACTACATTGGGTAGGACAATACAACAAGCAGGGAACCAAAGAGGGGTGGCGTGGTCGTGAGACAAATTTGGGACAAAAGCACGAGAAACCCTCTAGGCCAAGGAGAGAGAAAACCAGAGTGAAACTCACCAAAAACAACAATTAGCTGATTTCTGGTAAGATTCAGCCCTCTCTCATTGTTGTTTTTCCTATTAAAGTGTTCAACTTTACATTTAATGACATTATATTCTATCTGGCACATTCTTACCAGTTCACTTAGCTTGCCCAAGTACCTTAAAACTTTTTGTGTCCTTCTCATAATTTACATTCTCATCTAGTTCCCATGCACCTGCTGTCCTTCTTCCAGGTGCTAGAAATCAGGGATTTGGAAAGTGTCGTCAAAGGAGTCTTTATGAGTTGTTGCAGTGCACTTATAGATGCTACACATGTGTTGGTGGTCAGAGGATTGAATGTTTAAAGTCGTGAATGGGGTGTCGACAAAGTGGGTTGTTTTATCCTAGATTCTTCTTGAGTGCTGCTGGAGTTCCACTCATCTAGGCAAATGGAAAGTATTCCATCATACTCCTGACTTGTGCCTTGCAGATCACATAAAGGTTTTTGGCACTGGGTAGTGAATTACTCGCTACATAACGCCTAAACTCAAACTTGCTCTTTTTGCTACAATATTTATGTGATTGGGTCAATTCAGTTTCTGGTCAATGATTATTGAAAGTCAGGAATTTAGCAATGGGAATGCCTTTGAATGGTAGGGGATACGCTTTAGAGAGGAATGATTGAATTTTTTCTTATTGGAGACTTCATTGCATGTAGTGCAAATATTACTTGCCTCAATGTTTTCATGTCGTTTTGAATATGGACACAAACTACTTCAGGATCTGAAAAGCTATGAATGGTACTGGACATTATGCACTCATCAGTAATCATTCCGAATTCTGATGCTATGATGGTGGAAGGTCATTGATGAAGATGTTTGGACCTACGACACTTTCCTAAGGAACTCCAGCAGTGATACCCGCGGACTGAGATGACTAACTTCCAACAACAATAAAAACCTTTGTGTTAGGTATGATTCCAACCTATGGAGCCTACTCTGTGTTCTTTCTTTCACTCATTATGCCTTTCTTTTAAATTGAATCATCATTTTCAACCTGAATCATATTGTTTATTAAAAGGAATTTATTACTAGTGTGCTGGTATTCATCCAATATCCATTGCGTTGAATATTGTTAAAAGGATCTTTGCTCACGCTGCAGTCCACTTCCTCAGAGTGCTTCAAACAATAGACCAAGCTTCAGTTGACAGGGACCTTGCCTCTGGAAACAAACTTTTCAGTCAGGCACAGAACAAAGTGTCTGAAATGAGTTTACAATTCAGAATCAGTCTACAATTAGCTTGTTACTCACTTCCATATGTGCCTGGGTACAATAATTAGACCATAATCATCGTGTTTTTCCGAGATTTAAGAGTTGATAGGAGACTTTCAGTATGCCTTACACTTACACCTGCCCACAGAATACTAATATTTTGCAAAATCTTACACGATTTTTCTTATTAGTGGCACTCAGGCATTGCTAGCAAGGCAAACATTTATTGCCCATCCCACATTGTCCTTGAAAAGTTAGTGATGAGCCGTTATCTCAAACTTCTGCAGACCAGGTGCTGTTTGAGAGGGAGTTCCAGGATTTTGACCCAGCAACAATGAAGAAACCAGGATTTGTTCTGGGTTGCCACTTTAGGAGCTCCTCAGCTTGTGTTGTTATAATTTTGGTGGTCAGAAAGTGCTGGAAATCAAACCGAACTACTTCATCAGCCATACCAAAACTGTTAAATGTTCTTATTTAATCACCAAACTGTTTCACTTTATTCCTGTTATCTAGAAGAAAGGAGACTATCATCAGGTTCCTTCAATAAACCTAAAAATAATATGTTTATTAAAACAAACTTTTACTTAATTAAGTGGAAAAACTGATTATTAACTAAAATACTATGCAGATTTAAATTATATCCCTCTTAATCCTATCATAAATAATCATTCATACATATTCAGAAAGGACTAGACACACAGCTCTGTAGTGTTTTATAGGATTGAAAACACAGACAAGAACATCTCACCTGTAGGTCAAGGTTTCACATTCAGAAGATAGAATAGTTTGACTTCCTTTGGTTTCCTCCCAGAAAATCAAATGACTGCTGGTCACAAAGCAATAGAAAACCCTCAACTTGGGTATGTGGAAGGTTTTTGAATTAACAGTCAGGTTCTCAGTGTTTATCAGGCAGTACTGATACCAGAGACTTACTCTGATTTCCAGGTTAGTGGTGTAGGAGGCTGTGAGGGTGTGAGAACAAGTGACAGAAGATGTTTCAAGCAATTGTGACAGCATGAGCTTTGGGTGGGACATGGGCACATTGGCAGATATAGAGTGAGTGCGAAGTAGCAGAGAACAGAGCATGAAACTTACCCTGGAAGAGTGGAGAAGGTCATTGAACATATTTCTGCATTTCTGTCCAATATTCCTTACCCTGGAGATGGCATTGACCCAGGTGGTGAGCTTAGACCAAGCTGGCAGGGTCTGGTGGCACAGACTCCTCTGCCTCCTCTTGGAAGAAGTCTCCTCTCCTAGTACGCAAGGACTTCTAGGTCAGTGTTGGACAATCCTGCTGCCTTCTCCACCATGTTCTGACTTTGTCCTTCCATGAGCAAGACAGCTTCAGAATGCCAGAGCTTATCTTGGTCACAGCGACCTTTCAAAGATGACACTAATGCAAGGGAGGCCAGTGTTGGTAGATATCCACTGAGTAGTGATCGATTCCAGGAAAGGCAAGTGGTAAAATGGGACTAGAATTAGACAAACAGGGTACCATAGCAAAGGGGTGACTAATTAATACAGTGAGTTAGGTATTCTACAATGAAGAAACTTGCTGGGATTCACAGTGAGGAACCTTCCAAGATACTCAACACAACTCGGACATAGTCAAAAACACATAAGTATTTTTTGTTTATTCCCAAAGATTGCTGATGCTGTACTGGTGGGACTGCGCATGACGTTTTAAAATTCTAATCTGTTCAGGTTATTTTTAAATATCAGTCAAGGTGCAACACAGAAGTGTGACTGGAGGAAGGCAACATAAAATGGCTCTGTCTGTGATATTACTGGAGCTGTTGAACATTCAAAGGAAAACAGATCATGATGATGTATGTAGGAGGTCTTTGAAAAAAATAGTAAGTGAATAGTACAGTAATTTAACACGCGATTGAAACGGAGTTCTGCAAACACACAATAGTCAGTTTTTGGATGAAGTTATAAGTGAATTAATTAAAGATTTAAAACCACCCACCCGACTATATGCTTTTTGTCAGTTGTGTATTTCTTTCTAATTTAAAAAAAAGACTTTAAGCGTTTTGACTATCTCAGAAATGCTGGAAATACTCAACAGGTCAGGTAAATCTGTGAAGTAGAGTTAGTTTATCATCGAAACTGGGAGATGTTAGAATGTAATTGATTTTAAGCGAGTGAAAGGGAGAGGGTTTGGGAGATGAACAAAAGGGAAAGTCTGTGTAAGAGCAGGAGATAGGAGAGATCTAATCAACAAACTGTCACTGGGGCCAGTTCAAAGGGAGTGGCAACTCAATAAGTCAGGAAACAAAAGATGACTCCATGGGAGGTGTGAATCGCAAAATGGTGCCTAGCTCCCACTGAAAGTAAGAATGAGAGAAAATTTAGAATAAAACCAAAATCCGAAAAAGTAGGACACAAAGTAGGTCAAAAAGTAGGGGTGGCAAAGTGGCTCAGTGGTTAGCACTGCTGCCTTACAGTGCCAGGGACCCAGGTTTGATTCCACCCTCAGGTGACTGTCTGTGTGGAGTTTGCACATTCTCCCTGTGTCTGTGTGAGTTTTCTCTGGGTGATGTGTTTTCCTCCCACAGTCCAAAGATGTGCAGGTTAAGTTGACTGGCCATGCTAAATTGCCTGTAGTGTTCAGAGATGTATAGCTTAGGTGGGCTATAGGGGGATGGTTCTGGGTGGGATGCTCCAAGGGTCAATGTGGATTTGTTGGGCTGAAGGGCCTGTTCCCACAATGTAGGGATCTTATGATCCTATGAAAATGGTGGCTGATGTTCTGATTTGATAATTGTTGAAATCAGTTTGGAAGATCATAAAATGCCTAATCAAAAGATGAGGTGCTGTCCTTTGACCGAACCATTGAGTTTCACTGGAACACTGCAGGAAGCTTAGGACAGATGGGTTAGCCCGAGAGTAACACTTTGGCAATTGTGATTAGCCCTGCAAAATTAAAGATTTGGGCTCCTGCCCTTTTACTTGGGGAGGGGTAAATGGTTGTGGCTAATTAAGCCAATAGTTTAAAGTAGATGGTGCAGAAAAATTGAATGATGTATTTGTACTATATAGCCTCACCAACATCCTCCACTGTCGATATTAAAAAATCTAAAGCTAAATATTCAACAAAACTATATTAAAGAAACACAGTGAAACAATGAATATTTGAATCATAGAATCCCTACAGTGTGGAAAACAGACCCTTCAGCCCAACGAGTCCACACTGACCCTCAGAGCATCCCATCCAGACCCAAACCCCTATAACCCACCTAACCTACACATCCTTGAACACTATGGGCAATTTAGCATGGCCAATCCACTAACCTGCACATCTTTGGACTGTGGGAGGAAACCACAGCACCCGGAGGAAACCCATGCAGACACAGGGAGAATGTGCAACAGACACCCAAGGGTGGAATCAACCCTGGATCCCTGGCACTGCAAGGCTGCAGTGCTAACCGCTGAGCCACCATCAGTATTACTCTAACAAGTACATTAATACAAGTACACCGATAATGTAGAATTCACAGCACATAAATAGGCCACCTGGGACAAACTGTGTGTTGGTTTTTATGGTCCACTTGAACCAATTTATTTATAACCATTCTATTTCCTCTACGCCTATCAACATATCCTCCTATTCTTTTCTCTGTCAAGTACGTATCTATCTCTGCTTCATTGTATTTGTCTCAAGTATTACACAGGTTTGTGGGTTCTAACTTTATCTAGGTAAACAGGTTTCCCTGAATTCCTTACCAGATTTATAGCTGGCCAATGTGTCCACAATACAATTCACAATTACCAGATTTGGTCCTTGATGTGTGCTGCACTAACAACAGTTTTGATGACACGAAGAGTGGTGGAACCCACTTTCCAGTCCAGGGATTTGAAGATAACCACCCTCCAACAATTATTAGCAGGGCTGTATCAAATAGGATAATATAGGTGGTCAGGGTGGTTGAGGCCAAGATGTCTAGTGACATTGCTGGACGTGTAGGTATTGCTGAGAACCAGATACAATGCAACTTACTGCATGGCCAAAGCACCCACTTGAGCCTCTGGATCAAAATGCCTTACTTTTTTTTCAAATTGTGAAATATTTATAATGTAAACAGCTGGAGGGATTGAATTGATATAACCAATACATTAAGTGAGAAAATGCAGTATTTGCACTGGAAAGACTGCAATACAAGTATGAAACACACCGCTCTAATAGAGCATTCATGCTCCAATTATTAGAGATCCTTGCAAACTCAGCCAAGTGACTTCACTCATGGCTTGATAGAAATCTTATGCATCAGCCAGTTCAAATAAGGATGCTCTAACGCGTTAATTTTAACAGTCTGTTCGTTCATCTGTAATTATTACACTGCGACAGTGTCACTCAGCAAGTAACATACTGCAAACTACTGGCTGCTTCGTTCAGGTTTTGAGGTAATTACATGTGCTATTTGGCTGTCTGGTTCTGCTCAATTCCATTGAGTCATTACGTATAACACGATCTGTTCAGTTTTCAAATGCTTTATTCCTCTTCAGACCATAATGTCTCATTTTACATTTCATTCTTTTCTTTTACAGAATCTCAGTGACAGTTTTCTGTTTGTAAAATTTTCAATCAAACTGAGTATAGACATAAGAAAAAGACATGAGGGGCCAGGAAAGTTGAGAAAGAGAAAGAGATATTAAAAATGAGGTAAAGGCAAAAAAACTGCACCGTTTTAACAAGAATATTAACAGAGATAACAGAAAATGAGGTAAAAGTTCAAAGATCAAAAGATAGGACAGAAAAGAAATTGAGAAAATAAAGAGTGAGGTAGTGAATTGGTACAAGAATGAGATAATTAAAGCTGAGCAAGAGAGGGTTAAAATTCCAGAAACATATAAGTGAGTAGGAGGTGAAAAGGATATTCAAGGTACAAATTTTCAGATTAAGAACACTGCACCTACACTACATTTTGCCAAGATGTGAGAGAAAAACTGGGAGAAGAAAAATGTGTAGTACTTGAAAGAAACTATTTTAAGGAATAATCTCAGCGAAAATATTATGGGACGGATATATGGCAATCATTGTGACCAGTTAATGTCAGACTGTACAGAATACTGTTCAACAGACACCAGGTATTTCCTTGCAAATGCAGGGAAACTAGTAGCATTCCTTCTCTATTGCTTGCCTCCTAATATCCAATTTTAATGGTTCGAGACAGGAACTTTCAAAAGTTGATTTGTGTAGACTGTTTACAGGTAAAGGGATGTCTGACAAGTGGAAGGCTTTCAAATGTATGACAATGAGAGTTCAGAGGCATTATGTTCCTGTTAGAGTGAAGGGTAAGGCCGGGAAGAGCAAATAACAATTGATTAACAAAGATATGAGGTTCTGGTTAAGAATAAGGAAGAGTCAGATATTAGATATAGAAAATTAGGATCAAATAAGTCTCTTGAAGAATATAAAGAGCATTTGGGCATTCTTAAGAGGGAAAACAGGAGGGCCAAAATGGGATACAAGATAGCCTTGGCAGGTAAGGTTAAGGATAAACCAAAGAAATTCTACAAATACATTAAGAACAAAACAGCAACCAGGGAGGGAACAGGGCCCTTTAAAGATCAACAAGGTCATCTTTGTGTTGAACCTCAGGAGGTAGGAGAGATACGAAATGAATATTTCATGTCAGTTTTTACTGTAGAGAAAGAAATGGAGGCTAGAGAAATAAACAATAATGTTTTCAAAACAGTTCACATTACAGAAGAGGAAGTGGTGGAGGTTGTAGAAAACATAAAGATGGATAAATCTCCGGGACCTGATCTAGTGTATCCCAGGATGTTGTGGGAAGTTAGGGAAGAAATTGTGGGGCCCCTAGCAGAGATATTTGTGACCAGAGGTGTTCCTCAAGTCTCAGTACTGGGTCAAATTTTGTTTGTCATTTATATAAATAATTTGGATAAGAATTTAGGAGACATAGTTAGTAAGTTTGCCGATGACACCAAAATTTGTGGTATAGTGGACAGTGAAGAAGGTTATCTAAAATTACAAAAAGATCTCGATCAATTGGGTCAATGGGCAGAAGAGTGGCAGCTGGAGTTTAATTTGGATAAATGTGAAGTATTGCATTTTGGTAAAACAAACAAAGGCAGGACTTATACAGTTAGTGATAGGGCCCTGGGTGATGTTGTAGAACAGAGAGACTTAGGGTTCACGTACATAATTCTTTGAAATTTGGGTCACATATAAATAATCTATGTGTTTTAAGTTGCACATTCCCAGAGCCATTCACACAAATGAACATTCTGTAGTGCCACTAAATATTAAAGAGGAAGTAGATTATTCTCCAAAAACATTCAGAATTTTTCATATATCTGCAAATCTCCTGGGAGGCATTTTCGCTCCAGGGTAAATATCTCCAAGATCTCCAGTTTTCTAAATTTGCCCACAATTTTATATAATCACAGTGAACGCATTGTGTTTATACTTTAAAAGTGCTTTGTATAGTAGTACTATATAAAACTGAACACACCACACCAACTAAAAGCAAAATATTGTCAATGCTAGAGATCTGAAATAAAGACAAAACGAATGTTGCAGAAACTCAGATCACATGGGATTCAAGGGCAGCTTGCCAATTGGAAACAAAATTGGCTTGACGGTTAAGAAACGTGGTAAAGAAGGTGTATATAGCACTTGCTTTCATTGCTGAGACCTTTGAATCCACGAGTCGGGATGTCACGTTGAAGTTGTACAGGATGTTGGTGAGGCCTTTTCTGGAGTACTGTGTGCAGTTCTGGTCACCCTGCTGTAGGAAGAGTGTTACTAAATTGGAGATGGTTCAGAAAATATTTACCAGGATGTTGCCAGGAACGGAAGGTTTAAGTTATAAAAGTAGGTTGGATAAGCTGGGTCTTTTTTCATTGGAGTGTAGAAGGCTGAGGGATGACCTTATAGAGGTTTATAAAATCATGAAGGGCATAGATAAGGTGAACAGCAAGGGTCTTTTCTCTAAGGTGAGGGAGTTCAAAACTAGGGTGCATATTTTAAGGTGAGGGGAGAAACATTTAAAAAGGACATGAGGGGCAACTTTTTTACACAGAGTGATTCGTACATGGAATGAATCGCCAGAGTCATATAGTCATAGAGACGTACAGCACGGAAACAGACCATTCAGTCCAACTTGTCCATGCCAACCAGATATCCTAAATAAATCTAGTCCCAATTGCCAGAATTTGGTCCATATCCCTCTAAACCCTTCCTATTCATATACCCACCCAGATGCCTTTTAAATGTTGTAATTGTACCAGCCTCCACCACATCCTCTGGCAGCTCACTTCATACATGCATTACTCTCTGCATGAAAAAGTTGCCCATTAGATCCTTTCTAAATCTTTCCCCTCTCACCTTAAACCTATGCCCTCTAGTTTTGGATTCCCCTATTGTAGGGAAAAGACCCTGTCTATTCATCCTGTCCATGCCCCTTATGATTTTATAAACCTCTATAAGATCACCTCTGAGCTCTGAAACTTCAGGGAAAATAGCCCCAGTCTATTCAGCCTCTTCCTGTAGCTCAAACCCTCCAATCCTGGCAAAATCCTTTTAAATCTTTTCTGAACCCTTATAACCTTCATAATATCCTTCCTATAGTAGGGAGACCAGAAATACATGCGGTATTCCAAAGTGGCCTAACCAATGTCCTGTACAGCTACAACATGACCTCCCAACTCCTATATTCAATGCACTACCCAATAAATGCAAACATGCCAAAAGCTTTTTTCCCTATCCTATCTACCTGCAACCTCACTTTCAAGGAACAATAAACGTGCACCCCAAGGTCTCTTTGTTCAGCAACACTCCCCAGGACCTTACCATTAAGTGTATAAGTCCTGCCCTGATTTGCCTTTCCAAAATGCAGCACCTCAAATTTATCTAAATTAAACTCCATCTGCCACTCATCAGCCCATTGGCCCATCTGATCAAGATCCCGTTCTGCTGAGGTAACCCTCTTCGCTGTCCACTACACCTCCAGTTTTGGTGTCATCTGCAAACTTACTAACTATAACTCCTATGTTCAGGAAGTTGTGAATATGGGTGCAGTTACAACATCTAAGACATTTAGAGAAACACGTGAATAGAAAAGATTTGGAGGGATACAGGCCAAAAACAGGCAAATGGGACTAGTTTTGTTTGGGAACACGGTCAGCATGGAATAGTTGGATCAAAGGGTCTGTTTCCATGCTGCATGACTCTATGACTTTAACCAGCTGAATTTGGAATCTTCCATCAAACATATTGCCCACAGTGGAGTTAGGTGTATGGAATGACTGAAGAAAGTCTGATCTCGGAAGCTAAGCTGACTCAGTCCTGGTTAGTACTTGGATGGAAGACCACCTGGGAATACCAGGTGCAATAGGCTTGTGCAGCATGGTGGCTCAGTGTTTAGCACTACTGCCTCACAGTGCCAGGTACCCAGGTTTGATTCCACCTTCAGGTCACTGTCTGTGTGGAGTTTGTACGTTCTCCCTGTGTCTGTGTGGGTTTCCTCCCACAGTCCAAAGATGTGCAGGCAAGGTGGTTTGGCTATGCTAAATTGCCCATAGTGTCCAGGGACGTGTAGATTAGGTCGGTTATGGGGGATGGGTGTGGGTGGGATGCTCTTAAGGTAAGTGTGCACTTGTTGAGCTGAAGGGCCTGTTTCCACATTGTGGGGATTCTATGAAAGGAAGAAGCAAAGGGTACATTTGCCTCAGATCAGAGGTATTGGGGGAAACAGCAGATATATTGAAAAGGAGTTGAAACTTCAGGTTGTCCTATGGTTGGGGTATGTCCCATGAGTGGCACTTTTGCGCCGCAGTACAAAGATCTGGGCTACTGGTTATAAGCGTTATTATATGTGATAACATTCTCACAGTAACAGTGTAAAAGGAGACCGCCTGGCCCATTGTGTCTGTACCGGCTCTCTAAATGAGCATTTCACTTTAGAGTAATTTTTCTGCTTCCTGCCTGTAACCTTTAACGTTGCTACTTGAAAAGGAAAGATCTAACTCCCTATGAATGCCTCGAGTGAGTCTGCCTTCAGCACACAGTCTGGCAGTGCATTCGAGACCTTAACCACTTCTGCCCGAGAAAGGTTGTTCTCATATTATTGTTGCTTCTTTTGCCAATTTCTTTAAACATCTGCCATTTCATTTGTCATCTTTTTACAGGTGTGAATAGTTTCTCCTTATCTATTCAGATCAAACTCCTCATGATTCTGAATAACTCTACAAAATCCCCTCAGCCTTCTCTAATCTACATGTCTTAAGTTCCACATTCCAGAACCATTCACACAAATGAACGTACAATCTGTCACTAAACATTAAAGAGGGTGTATGTTATTCTCTAAAAACATCCAGAATGTTCATATTTCTGTAAAATCTCTTGTGAGGCATTTTTGCTCCAGGGTAACTAGCTCCAATGTCTGCAGTTTTCTCCTTTGGTCCCCAGTTTTTATGTAACCCTGGTGAATGCATTTTGTTTATAGTTTAGAATTGCTTTTTCGCAGCAATACTAGATAAAACCGAACTCATTACACCAACTAAAAGCAAAACATTGTTTCAGATCTCAAGCATTCACAAAGACAAAAAAAAAATTCTGGAGAAACTCAGCAAGTCTGGCAGAATCTGTGGAGGGACAAACAGAGTTAATGTTTCCAGTCCATATGACTCTTCTTCAGCGGAAGAAGATGCTGCAAGACCTAGAGTCACAGAGAGCCATAGAGAATCATGCAGCATGGAAAACACACCCTTCGGTCCAACCAGTCTATGCCGACCATAATCCCATACTAAACTAGTCCCACGTGCCTGCGATTGGCCTATAGCCCTCCAAACACTGGTTTTATTCATGTATTTATCCACATGCTTTTTAAATGTTACAACTGTACCTGCATCCACCTCTGGAAGTTCACTCCACATATAAACCAGTGTAAAAAAATTGTCCCTCATGTCTTTTTTAAAATTTTTTGCTGAGTTTCTCTAGCAATTTCTGTTTTTATTACAGTACACCAGCTGTAGCTTAATTGTGGTTATGTATAAATTAATTGCCCATTTACTCTTGTATTCTAAGGCATATTTCTAAATCCCTAGTTATTTTTATTGGCTCCATCTACCTGCACTTATATTTTCGTGGAGTTATATTATTTGAGCACTAATGTCCATTTCTCTACCAGAGATAAAAGGTACTGCAGATGCTGGAGAATCCGAGATAACAAGGCGTGGGGCTGGATGAACACAGCAGGTCAAGCAGCATCATAGGAGCAGGAAAACTTGACGTTTCAGACCTAAACCCTTCATCAGAAATGGGGGAGGGCAAGAGGGTTCTGAAATAAATAGGGAGAGAGGGGGAGCTGGATAGAGGATGGATAGAGGAGAGGATAGGTGGAGAGGAGGCAGACAAGTAGAAGAGGCGGGGATGGAGCCAGTAAAGGTGAGTGTAGGTAGGAGGGTAGGGAGGAGATAGGTCGGTCCAGGGAGGACGGACAGGTCAAGGGGGCGGGATGATGTTTGTAGACAGGAGATGGGGGTGTGGCTTGAGGTGAGAGGAAAAACAGGTTAGGGAGGTGGAGATGAGCTGGGCTGGTTTTGGGATGCAGTTGGGGG